>VZUI01082331.1:0-130342 GCA_013401135.1 Cettia cetti
CAAGGCATTGATGAGCCATTAGCAGCAGATAAGGGAAACACTGCCCCACCTGGTTTCAACAGCTCATGAAGATGGTGATAGAATACATACTTTGGGCACATCTTACATTTTAACCTAGGACACATAGCAATGACAACTAGTGTTTTACAAGTTAAAGTTTCATAAAAATTCAGGTAGTAGATAAAATATTTAAGCTTTCTTTCCCCAGATATTTGTTACAAATTACCTAATTCAATAAAGCAAATATTTAGTTTTAAAAATTGAATTAAGTAGCTAAAAAAGGAATGCTTATTTTGCTATTTAAAATTTTGCAACTCGGACTTGAATTCGAAATCTTCGGTCAAGTAAAAATGTAAAAACTGCTTTAGGCAAGTGTTAAATTTCTATGATGTTACCCATAAATTGTAAAATTTCTGTATCTCTCATGTTCAGATGTATGGATTATAATCCTGGAGAAACATGCATTTTGTACTAATGTTACTGACCAATGTGAATAACTTGATCCAGATTGGCTTGAGTAGGCTGTATAAAAGTGTTCCTTTGCAGTTGCTATAGCTAGTATTTACATGAATATCGCTGAATATATTTATCAGATTTCCTCAATGCTAAAATCACAGCAGCTGCCAAACTCTGAAAAAGACTCTCTTTATGTGTAAAAATAAAAAATAGCAAGTTGACTCATACACATAAAATTCAGAAGTTCAAAAGCATTTCAATAAGTTGAAAATAAACAGTAGGATCTAAACCATCTTGCTCTTCAAATAAGCATTTTATTAAATAACTTAGAGTCAAAATAAGGTAAAAAATGCTGTAATGATAAACTATTTTCTTTCAAATTTATACTAATTTCCAATTTAGAGAAGGAAAACCAAAGAGAGTACTGTATGTTTAAATTATATGATTTACATTTTCTTTTACTCTAAAGAGAGAAGAAAAAAAAATTGGGTTGGGGGAACATATAACATCTTAAGACAACTAGCTGCCTTTTGAAAATCTGTGTTTCTTTCAGAAACACAGATGTCTGAATCAAGTGAGCAAATTTTTTTCTTGCTTGTAACCTCACATTTTGTCATTGTTTTATCAGCTTCTGTCCTTCGAGGTAATATGATTTGATTGTACTATTTCTCTTCTTCTCACTCTCTAGTCTGTAAAAAGGCCACTTGATTAGGCTGTCATTTGGTATGCCTTGGGTGGCTTTTTGACCAAGTTCTCTTATAAGAGGAAGAAAAATATTAATGGTGCAATGCGTGTGAAGAGAGAAAAGTGAGAGTGACCAAAGAAAAAAAAAGCATTTATGCTCCCTTGAGACTAAAAGGAGCTATATTTGGAGAAAAATACAACAGAGAGGTTAAACTCTGCTGATATAAGACTATAGTTCACTAGTTTTGAAACTTGGCAGTTTTAGTTGGGCAATGCCAATGAGTAACTGCGTTGAATGCTATGGATCTGAAAGGGACCACAATTAGAATATAATTTAATTTTCATAAAATTAAGGCAATAATTTTTTTTATAGTTTTAAACTTGGAACTTTTTTTCTACAAAGGTTTTTTAATACTCTAGAACTGATTTTCATCTGGCAAAGAATGTAGATGTGGGTATCACTGAACAAAGTATGGTTGAAGCCATTTCCTAAAAAACAAGTGAGAAGGGAAGTTGATTTATAAAAATGGGCTAGATAACCATATCAAGAGCAGACAGTAGCCTGAAAACCAGAGCCCTTTTGAGAGATGTGACAGTGCTCATAGAACGTCTACTCTGCTTGTACCAAGCCAGAATCCTGAAACCAGTCTCCTTGTGCCAGGCTAGTACTATAGCCACCAGCCTAGTGGCATTTTTGATGTGAGGATTATATAGCATCGTTTAAAAAAAGGTAAAATTAATGATACCTAGCTGACTTTATTTTTCTTCTTTTGGGGGGGATGGGTCTTGTAAAAGACTGAAAAAAACCTCTTGAAAACTCTTAGATTTGATTTAAGAGCAATAATTTTAATATCTTTTAAGAAAATCTGCTATTTGCATTTATTTTATTTCAAATCTGCTAATATTAACAGGACCAGGTGACTATGAGCCCATGCTAAGATCTGGTAAGTGAGAAATTATGAGTTTCCACCCCTATTAAAGTTCAAATGAGACTGCATGCCAAAGTCAATAATACGCATTTTATTAAACAGGTAATTTGAAGTAGAGTGATAGAAAGCAATAGGAAAGAGTGAGAGAAATCAAGCAGAGGAGAGTTAATATCCATGGATCCAGTAGCCCTTGGTCTTCCTTCACCCTGGGATTTTCAGTAGTGGGGAGCCTGATGTTCAAAACTTTTTACTATTTATACATTTTAGCAAATATAGGAATTAATGTTAATTGGCTACACAGTTCTCTAATCCTAATTAGTCAGCATGCTCAGCCTTTCTCTTTGAGTCAGTGGGTTTCTTGGGTTGGTGGGCCATGGGTTGGTACCAGCCATCTGCCCCTGCTGGAATTATCTGTACTGTATATTTATTTCTTTTGGGCCCCAGACACATAGGACAAATAGGAAGTTTTTTGCTTCATCTGCTATGGGAATACTTATTTGTCATCCATCTGTAATATGCTCTGGCAGTTAAAATGGTTTGCTATTTATAAATACTAAATTGAATGTAAACAAATTTATCTCACTCCTGCTTATGACAAATTTTTCACAAGTAGTTACTGTGTTTCTTTACCATGCACACAAGTGCTATTGTTTCAAAAACTCTGTTGGAAAAATGTAATTATCATCTCGGGTACAGAAAAATGTTTACCCATTTATCTTGTTGTATTAGAATAAGTAAGGACTTAGTGTTTTTTTACTTGTCTTGCTGTTGGTTGTTCTCAATAGGTTTGTTAGTATAGCCTTCCTCCCCCTGCAAAAAATCAGAGAATTTAATCCTGAATCTTCAGCTTTCCTCTTGGGTTCAAAATTGAGAAGTATTTAATTTACCATGCTAAAAGTCCTTTCCTGGTCTGATATGAGTCACAAGGAATTCAACAGTTGACTTTGCCCTCTTAGGGCACATGAGTAATCTGGCCAGGAATAGCACAGGGCTGTGGACACAAAAACTGGCTTGCTTCAGGATCGTGTGGGACTACATTTGGCAGGTAGACGAGGGGAACATCCTATGGGGAGCTGTGGATGGCTCATGATATAAAAAGACTATTTTTACATGTTCTGTGAGATAAATTTGACCAGTTCAAGTTTTGCCCCTCAGTGGTTGATTTGGCCTTTTCTCTGTCATGTCATGAAAAATGCATCAACTTGCAAAGAATACAGAATAGCCAACAATTTTACCTTTGAGGATAGGTATGATTGTGCACTTCAAGCAGGACCTAAAAACAGCTAATGACCTGAGAAAATGAATACTCTTAACAAAAATTAAAATTTACCCAGCCTATTCATTTAAAAATCATATTTATTTATGGTAACTACTCATACTGTGAAAACTGATCAATCTTATTGCAATGCTTTATATTAAAAGGAAAATTTAAAAAAAGTGTGTGGGTCTGCATAGCAAATCAGTTGCTCAAATCACTTGATTGCATTATTTGCAACAAGCAACAGGTAGTGGAGCTTCTGAGCTGTAAACCTTGTGAAGTGGGAGTTAATTGCAGGTTTTGGTCACGCAGGCACATCCTGCTGTTGCTAGGTTATTGCAGCATGAGAATGGATGCTGTGTCTGCTGGCTGCACCAGGGAACAAAATGTTTTCATGTCACATCAGATATGCCGAGACCATGACCTCATCCCATACAGTCTTATTAGCTGTGATGAGCATGATTTAGGTCTGTTCACCCAACAACTCCTCTGAAGTATTTTGTCTCTGCTTAGCATTGAAATGATCCCAGTATTAGAGACAAAGCATTATATATACCCTGTACAAAGGCAGGCTACATTTTTTAAAGGGAAACAGAACACTAAGACAAGATGCACTTTAAACTTTAAATATGTTGCTGGGATTGTCTTCTCTCTTCCAACTCTTTTTTATGTGCCATGCCAGAAATTTACAATTTTCAGTCATAACAGCCATTACCTATTTAGAAATGTCTCTTCATTTTAGGTCTAAAAACCAGGTGTGAGTAGAATGGACAAAAAATTGTTAGAAGAGAAATAGAGAGGTATCCCTGAAACAGGTAGGCGTTGTCACACGAATTGTAGTGACCACTGCAGTTCTACAGTTCTATGCTGTTACTTGTATGGTAACATGCTGGTAACTCATCTCAAAACTATAGGGAAAAATACTGCTCTGAGGCAGTGAGTTCAGTGTAACCTTGACAAGAAGCAAAGACTGTCCAGCAGTGTCTGTCTCAGGGCCAGTTTCCTATAACCACCTTTTGAGAAGGCTACTGTAAATTATTTGTGTCTAGTATTTCACACTGGGAATAAGTTCAGTAAAAAATGAAAGTTCTTAATGAGTCATCATGTTCTGGTGATAAACAACAAGCTGAAAGAGGTAAATAAATTAATTTAAGAGATTTCTGATTGAATGCTTACTTAGCAGATTTATTTCTGTTGAACAAAAATCCTTATTTTGGGGAATTGGCTGGGAAAATTGAATTGCTATACTTAATTACACTTGCTGTTTTAGAGTTCATTCCACATGCCTGTTGTTGCTCCAAATGTCTATGTGATCTTGAAAATTTTCCTTCTTCACCCTGAAGTATATAGATGTGAAGAGTTGCTACAAGCAGTGGGCATAATAATTAATTTCAACTAACAATAACCATCAAAGAACATTACATTTTATCAAAGCTTGTGTTTTAGACAATAATTGCAGAAATGACAAGCAGCTTCATAAGGCTAACTTTGCATAAAGAGCATTTGACAGTAAAAATTTGAACTGAGGAATTTCAGTATTTTTCCACTATTTGCCTAACATACAGTAAGCACTCCATTTATGAATAATTAAATTTGGATGAGATGGAAGCAGTGCCAAAAGTTCAGTTACAGCAGACACTTAACAGGATTTTCTGCTCAGTTAAGGGGATTCAAATAAAATAGGTGTCTTCCAGCACAGAAAAGCATAGCTGAAAGCAGTTCAAGAGTAGGGAAAGACTTACAAAAGTTCCTGGTCACGATAGTTGTTGATTTTACCATAAGATTGGAAGGCTGCTGTTGAGTGCAGGATATAAAAAAAGCAGATGGGGGTGACAAGATAGTTGTGTGTGCCTTGTAGAGCATGTATTAACCAAGTCTCCACACACAACTACTTGAAAATCTTCTGAAATGTCCCCTATGAAGTACAGACACAGGACCTTGCATTGGAGACACATTGTAACTTGATTTGACTTGACATTTTCTGGGTCTGGGCTATGATTTTGACACTCTATGACACAAATGTGTTTTTATTCAATATGACCTTTCATGTTAGTTTTTCTTTTTGAGCACCAACCTGTTTTTGGCTGCAAATATGTCCAAAGGGACCATATGGCCTCTTTACCATTCTCTGTAGTAAAAACTACGGCTATTGACCATGAGGTCCTCAGTTGTTACTCCTGACTTAAGCAAGTTTATGTTAGCATTTATTGTCTGTGAGGGTGCATTTTCATTTCTCTGAGACTGTTATTAGGGAACATATATGAGAAAAATTCTGAGCAAACTATTCTTTGCTAGGTAAAGAGGTGCTTAGTCCTAATGATTGTGTGGGTTCCGTGCAATGGCAAAGCTGTTCTTGGCAAGTGAATGACTGCACACTCATCCTTCCTTTGTCTATTTGCACTGATTATGGTACCACCTGAAACATAACTAACATGAACTTTCTAGATTAGGTGACACAACAGGACATCTAACTTCCCAGGCTTACATATGTGGGGAAAAGATCCACCTTGAGCCTTTTTTGAGGTATAACCCAGACTAGTACAGCTTAAGTCTCACTCCAACATTATTGCTGTGCCATCTTCTTTTCCACACTTTGATTAATGCTTTGTGCTTCCAAGATTGATTGGAGATGGAGACATGTTGTTTTTGTCTTCTGTCCTTGCTAGAAGATTGTGACGTGGGGACTAAAATAAAATAAATTTTGTCTACATGTTGAATCTGGTGAAAATATGCAAAATTGAGAGACCACAACTTGATCTCTTAATGGGCAATGTCATAGAGAATTATTATAGGAATAAGTCTACACCAGAGAAATGCCCTCACATTTTTTTGTATTCTGCATTGTCCTTCTAGGTCTTAAATTATTGACATAATTACACTGAAATGAAACTATCTATGGTTTCATTGACTTAGTCATTAGATTATAAAAGCGACATTGATTGAGATGATGCAAATTCAAATAATTCCCATTTAACTCAGCTGCAAATGATCTACATTTCTCTGTTTAGAAAATTTATGTATACATATACTCAAGATACATCCATTTCTTCAACATCATTGGGAAAAAAGCTGGAAAGTTGGGTTTTGTTAATATTTCACATCCTCCACTGATCACTAATTTTCAGACCAATGATGTTTTTGCAGAACACTTCTTCACTAAGTTAATTTCCAATCATGTTCATAGACAGAGCTTTGTTTGCTGTGCCTGTTGTACATCTTTTCCCTCCCATGCAAAACAACATGATTGTCTTATTAGAGACTGAATCTCACGTAATTAATATCCTATCACTGGAGTAATAAAACAATTCATGCTGCATTATTTTTATGTGTAACAAGTATAGCTAAAAGTTTCCTACAATAAATGAGATTTCTGAGCATATTATTTTTGTTTCTTTCCATTATGTCCTCAAAATTATGAGATAGATGAGAGACTTTTTGGGCCACTGAAGGCAGTTTTAGAATAGTGTTCTGGAAAAAGTCCCACTCATCATGTCCATTCTACTAATTAATTTCTCAGTCTATCTACTAATTCAAAAATGTCTTTTCTGTTTAAACATATACTTTTTTTAAAATATGCAGTCTAAAGAACAGCTATGCATGTAGGTAGTATATTTATAAGACTATTTCAATACCGTAATAAACACTGAAGAAAACCTTGAGGAGTATGGTTAAATTGAATTTGAATGGACTTAAGTATTACTGATTCCAGAGGAAAACAACTTCTTCATTTATAGATTTTCTTGTTTGATTGATTCTGGCAATAGTAGAATAAAATTCTAAGAAATGTAATAGAATGATCTACTTTCTGGAGTCTGTTGGGGTGTTTTTTCTTGTTTTTTTTTTTGGGGGGGGGAGGGCCAGTTATTTTGTTTATTTGATTTTTTTTTCTTAGATGCTTAAAAGTGGTTAGATAAGACACTGAGTCACTGCTGTGAGAGTAAAATTATGAACAGAGGGGAAAAAGAAGCTTTAGGATTTCCTGACCCTGTTTGAAGTGATGCATTTCATTCATCTATATTTTCATTCTTTAGCAATTGAACTTTTTTTTGTTCTTAAATCATCTTTCCAGACAAGATGTTTGTAGAGCAACAGATTTTATGTGTTGGTTTTGAATTGGAGTTTGGTGAAGATTTTTTGCTATTTTTTAGGTTTAGTTGTCCCAAGTAATGGCTTTACATACTCTAAAACAGTTCCAAAAGATGTGATTATATTTTTTGTCATGGTCTTTTGTATTGATTTTGCTTTGTGTATTTTCTCTTAGTGAATGTTGGTAAAAATGATCTAATAATTTTTCTTGACTCTTCTATATCTCTTCCTGCAGAATGATATTTATTTTGTCCATATAAAATATTTTAATACATTTTTCTTGAATTCCAGTGAATATTGCAGCCTTGTGAAACCTATTAAGAAGTCTATTAAAGCTTACTAAATTTCATGTAATCCCACTGGTCTCCTTTTGTCAATAAGCTGACTTTTTCAGTTGCTAAAGTGTTTTCACTTCTCCCTTTATTTACAGTTCCAGACTTCATAATGAAAGAATGCATTTTTAGTAACAGTAGGTGGAAATCTGTAATAAAGGGCGACTTTTTTTTTATTGGTGTCTAAGTCCTGTAAATGGATATTAGGTGACTCTGGACCACACATCTCACTGCTTCTTTTTATCACAAAAAAAAAAAAAAACAAAAAAAACAACAACAACAACAAAAAAAAAAAAAAAAAACCAAGAAAAAAAAAACAACAACAACAACAAAAAAAAAAAAAAAAAACCAAGAAAAAAAAACCAGACTAAAAGACCAATGAGCCAAACAGACTGTTTATATCTCTTAAATTCATACTACTTTTAAATGATAAAACAAAATGTATGATTAGTTTCTGAGGCATGAACAAACTGTGAATCAAGAAGACACTAAAGTGTACTTTTTAATTTTATCAGTCTAGGAAAGAGATAATTATAGATGTTGATAGATGTTGACATAGAAAATAGTGATGGTAGTGAGGGAGAGAGCTCTTTCCAAATAAGGATAATTTTTGGGGGAGGTCAGGGAAGAAAGGAAGCAGAGCATAGGAGTTCTTGATTTTGAAATTACCATTGGGAGGTCAATGATTGTCTCGTGCTCACAGTGCCAATCTTAACTAGATATATCACTGTGAGTCCTTACTCAAAGTGAAGAAAAGTAAATTTTACTCTTGATGAAAATCTGACTTGTAGCACTCTGAGTGCAAGTGCAAACAGTTGAAACAATACATTATTCTGCAGATGGAAAAACAAACCTTAAAGTGCTTTGTAGAGCTTCTAAGCCAGTTACACATAAGCCAGTGTGAAGTTATATAATGACAACAGTGAAGTATTCTGCCCAAGAGAAAGGGAAGCTGTACCTTGGTACCAAACCAATGCAACAGAATGTCCAGCTCTCCAGACTGTCAAGGTCCCACTGAGTAGCAGCACAGCCTTCAGATGTATTGTTAGGGAGGATGAAGCAGTAAGGCTCTACAAATATGATTGCTCAGTAAAAGAGTATAAGAGTGTAAAACCTGGAAATGAAATTGAACTAAAAGCAAAGTTTGAGTTGTAGGAAGCCAAGCCGGAAAAGAGTGATTGAATTAACTAAAGGCTGGATGCCTGGGGATTGAGCAACACCCCTAGAAGACAAAAGAATCCCAGGGGGATGGGTACTGCCAAAGTGGCATGGAAAGGGTGACCAGAACAGGGGACTTAGAAATTAGCATTAGGATAAGAATGTAAATGTTAGAGTTTCTATAGGCTGCATGTTAATCCCGTAGGTGGTGTGTTGTAAACCAGTTGGTTACTGTAAATTGAATATTCAAGATAGAAGGAGAGAAAAACTTGGCTCTTGGAGGAAATCGGCCCCTTTTTAGTCCTTTTACCCCTTTTGCCCCTTCTTCCCCTTTCCCCACTCTTCGGGCACGCTCTTTTTGAGACCACGCTTCAACCGGTGCTGGTGAGGCTGCCTGTCCTCACGACCAATAAACCACATGTCCTAAAGAGCATCCCTGTCTCTGGAAATCTCTCGTCGGACCCCTCACTGCCTTTCTTGTAATGTATCAGTTTCATAGCACCAACAAGTGTTTCAGTTTGTCTCCTGAATTATCTGGAAGTGCTCTGAAAGAGAAGTCTATTTTGCCTTCAATATTTCATATTTTACACTTTCAGATCATCCAGTGAAAGAACTACTTACATAAATAGCCTACAGAGTCTAGGTTTGAACTAACAGAAGCTTTGTGTCTTACTCTAAAACTCCAGTTTGCTTTATTTCTATTACATTAATTATCTGAATCATGTATATGTATGGAGTTTAAAAATGTACTGACTTTTCTGTCTTTTGCTACATTTCAAATGTAAGTAGCAAGATCAAAATCTCTTTCTACAATAAAAGATCTGTGGTTATTAAAGAGTGCATCAAATTTGCTGCTTTTTCTGCTGCAACCCTTTTTATCTCTCATTTCTGACTTTTTTAGCCATTTTCTGCCCCAGAATTTGCCACTTTGATTTTTCTAAACATCCCTCTAGTTCTGTGACTTATTGATCAATCACATAGCTCAGTGGTTTATTGATTAAGAATAGAATCAATTCAGATTTACAAAAAGCAAATGATTTTGCGTGGTACACTACTTTTCAACATTTTTTTTTTTGCTTAGAACCTTGTTACTTCATGACTTTTTTACCCAGAGTTTGTTTATTTTTAGTTATATTTCTTGTTCATGTTTTTATGCTGCCTTCTGACCCATGTGATTTACACCTGGTATAGTTTCATAATTTACCTGGTTATGTAGCAAAGTCCTACATATTGTCAGGTTGCAACTGCTTGAGCCGGTGCAGCGCTTCCTAACTTGCCTTCGCCATTTCCAGTAACATTTGAACAGCTATGTTTCATTCCTTGGTCAAGGATTATGCTTATGAAAGGATCTCAGTGGTTGTCTAGAGAAACCAGAAGACTGAAGATTATACACTTGGTAATTTTGTTTATTTATTTAAATGTTGGATGTTTTTGCTCAAAATATTGCTTTCGCCAAAAGGTATGGTAATGATTATTAAGAGGAAAGGCATGCAAATGCTTTCTAAAAAGCAGAAAAGGATTGGTTGCTGTAAAGTAATATCCTCTAAGTAATTGTCATCTGTTTATTTCAATTCTGTGTTTTCAAAAGCCACCAAATTTATGTTCTGCCCTGGAATGAATGCTGATTGTTTAAGCTGAACCTTTTCTGTTGTCCTTCTATCTCTGATTGTTGTCTAAAGAACAGGAACATGGGAAGGCCAAAGGGATGAGCCTCTGGCATCATGCCTTAAAAGGCAGTTACTGGTTGCAAACTAAACACGAAGAGGCAAAGCAACAGGTTCAGATCTTGCTTCTGGGTTTCACTGTCTAAGGTCTTACTGCATTTCTGGAAAGAATTCAATCTTTAGCCTTTGTGTACAGGGTAATTAATTTTTTATCATTAAATACATGGTTTTTTTTCATTTACCCTATGGATCAAAATGCTGGCTTTGAAATGAATATTCAACACAAATCTTACCAGATAATGGAATATTTTCAACATTTTTTTCTGTTACTGAAGGTACCTATTTTAGAGATGGCTTGATATAAAGACTATTTGAAATTGATAAATCATATATAGATTAATTTATGTTTAGTAACTTAAATTATACATATCACTTATATAGAATTATAGGAACATAGAACAGTTTGGGTTGAAAGGGACCTTAAAAACCGTGTAGTTCTAATCAACCTGCCATGTCCAGGGATGTCTTGCACTAGACCAAGTTGCTCAAAGCTGCATCCAATCTGACCTTGTACATTTCCAGGCATGAAGCATCTGTTTTTTTAATGTCAAACATAAAACATGATTACCTTTATGCAGGTCATATTTTTGTGATTTTTTGTTTCCCCTTCAGATGAAGTTTTGTCTGAAATATGTGATTCAGCAATGCATTTTGCTGACACAAAGAAAAAAATTGAACTCTATTTATGCAAAAACATGTAGGCACAACTTTAAAAATGTATTTCACATTAAAAAATACCTCCTCAGAGTTTTTACCATCATGATAGACTAAACAGTCTGGGAGCCTGAGGCTCTGAAGAAGAAGCTTTTGCTCTCCTGTGACAGTTATTCAAAACATAGCTTGAGGAGGCCAGCTCTCGCGGTTGGACTAGTAGACCATGACAGTCCTTCCCTGAGGTTTAAATATGCTGTACTGACATGACTACAAAGCCCATTGTTGTTGCTGTGTTAGTTTAAACACTGACCTACTCTCATCCCTTGGATTAATGAACACCATCACAGCACTTTTGTTTTGTACCTTAATTGAGTAATGATCTCTGGGGCCAAGTGCTATATGTGTTAAACTACTGCTGACCTCAGTGGAAAGGGACAGTACCTGCTTTTCTCAAGGCAGAAGAGTTGATTAAAAAAACAAGAGGAATTAACTGAGACATGGGAACCTAAATTTAGTCCTGGTCAGTACATCATTCTCACTTTTTCCCTCTCAGTCATACCCTGAATATCTTTCCAGCAAGGATAAGAGGAAAAGCATGATGGCAGCTGGAGTTTGCCATACTTTCCTAAGCTAACAAATAATGTCGCCCTTAATTTTCTACTGCTGTTGTGTACCATCACTGTGCAGTAGTCTGGAGTCATGTTCAGATCTAACACTTTGGAGGGTTGATGCTTCCTTTCTATAGCATAATGATTCTTAAAAATGTGGAAAGGTTTCAGTCATGAAGGGAATTTTGAAGTGGTGTTTAGTCTTTGTAATGGCTTGTCACATTTAATACAGTGATGATTTAAAATGGAAATAGAATGCACATTTGTAAACTATTTGGGGAAAAAATAGAAAAATAATCTACTATTTGTATTTGAAATCTTATCCAGAACATAGTCCTTCAGTGTTATGAAAATGTTGTGTGTGTGTATATATATATATATATATATGTATCTATGTATGTATCTATGTATGTATCTATGTATGTATGTATGTATGTATATAAGGTTGAAGGTTTGTCTGGGCAAGAATTTGTCTGGGTAGAAAAAAGGGCCAGCATAGCTCAAGGGGATGTTGAAGATTATCTTGCTGTTTGAAATGTTGTCTGTATACATGTTGACTTGGTGAGTTCATGAGGGGATCTAGTTTGTAGAAGGACTTCCCCAAAATCCTTAGTATGATGAGTAATGATAGCTTAAATTACTCTAAAAACACTTGGAGTGGGTATTTTTATTATTGTTTTTAGCGAAAAGAAAATTATAGGTATCTGGAAATTTTGATGAAATATCATTAAATTAAAAGATCCAAGTATTTCTGAATTTTCTCTATCCTCTTGAAACTAGATCTGAAAGCAATCTTTTATTTTGATTTTAATGTGAGCTTCTACTCTTCCAATACTTATTAATTAAAATTTAATTATCTACTTCATTACGCATATTATGAAGTATTCATAATTTTACATGGATTCTTAAAATTTGAGGACTTCAGCTAATTTATATATTTTATGACTTTAAAATGTGAGATAATATCAATACAAGATTATGACACTTCTGTCATGGTTTAACCTCAGTAGGGAGCTATGTTCCACACAGCTTCCTGATCCCTCCCATCATTGTGATAGGGAAGAGAATTAGAAGAGTGAAAGCTAGAAAACTCAAGGGTAGAGATAAAGACAGTCCAAATATGGAAAGCAAAAGCTGCACATCCAATTAATTAGCTACTTCCCATAGATATGCAGGTGTTCAGTCATGAACAGTCCAGAAAAGCCAGGCTCCATCAAATGCAATTTTCGCTTGAGAATACATACACCTTAGCTCTGAACATCCCTCTTCCTCCTTCCCCAGCTTTTATTGCTGAACAAAAATGTTATATGGTGTGGGATATCCCTTTGATCAGTCAGAGTCAGCTGTTCTGTCCACATCCCCTCCCAATTTCTTGTGCCTCCCCAGCCCCCTCTCCAGTGGAGTTGCAGAAGAAGCAGAAAATTCCTCAATTCTCTTTCAGCATTGCTCAGCAATAGCTGATATATCCTTAAAGTATCAACTCTATTTTGGTCACAAATCCATAGACTCATAAAAGTTACTTTGATGAAAACTAAGTTTATGACTGACAAAATTAGTTCAGCTGTTCACATAAAAGTGACATGGGTAAAATCAGTACCACTTGGCTTGGTTTTTTTTATAATAAATGTTGCCATAAATTGAACCTTTTCTGAAGCACCCCTGTGTTATCAACACTGTTTTGGTCACAACTATAAAACACAGCACCATATGAAGTTCAATGAAGAAAATTATTTCCTTTCCAGATGAAACCAGTGGACACCTCCATATACTTTTCAGTGGTTTTTTTCCCCCACAAGTTGAGTGCCATGGTTTTCATGTACTTTTTGACACTTCTGCAAAACCACTGTAGTGGTTTTAAGCCACTGTCTTGGGTTATGGAACCAAAAAATGTGCATTGTATTTCATCTGTTGAAAGCAGTTGGGGAAATATTTTTTTTCTTTCTCTCTTGTACCTGCGGGGGGGAGGGGTGTGGATGGCTTCTGAAAATGGCCCAGCTGTTAAAACGGGTGGGGCAGTGATTCTTATCTCTTTCACCACCCATCCTGCCTCCAGGGAGATATCTGCTGATAATGGCCCATTAGGGCTCACCAATCACATGACACATTACATCATCCCATTGTGGGATGCTCCACCCAGTGTTGGGGGGGTGGGGCTGGTCTTCCTACCTGGGTAAAAGGGAGATGGAAAACACCAGAGTCAGTTCTACACTGGATTCCTCAGAGGAAGACTGGACCCATCTCACCACCACTAGACTTTTCTATGGGATCACCTCTACTCCACAGAACCACATCTGTTGCTCCAGAAAGATTCATCTAGACTGCTTCTAACACCCTGACCAACAGGGTGTCAGGTCACTTCCCTGACTCTGCCAGGGATTTTCTAGGGTTTTTGTTTGTTTTGTTTGCTTGTCTTTCTGTATACTACATTTGTATTCTTTTTAATATTCCTAGTAAAAGAACTGCTATCCCTATTCCCAAAGCTTTGCCTGAAAGCCCTTAATTGCAAAATTATAATAATTTGGAGGGAGGGAGGGTTACATTCTCCATTCCAAGGAAAACTCCAGTTTTCCCTGGCAGATACCTGTCTCTCTAAACCAAGACAGCCACAGTTTCTCATTTTTTGACTCCTAGGCAGGAATAGAAACCAGTCCTGAACACTTTTGCTTTTTTTATTTCTTACATGACTGTGTAATCCTGACAGTTATAGCCTGTACTTTCATGAGAGCATGTATTTATGCCAGAAGTTTGGAGGGCTTGAGGTCATCTAGAAGCTAGCTGAGCAGTGACAGAACTGGGGTGTGTTTTGCATAAAATGTACGAAAACATCATCCAAAGATAGAAGTCTCTGCAACAAGATGTCTAAGAAACAGAATTTGAATTACTCTACTGGAATTCTTGGCACAGTTCTGTTTAGGGGATGGGGGTTTTTGGCCATTCATTCAGACTTGCTCACACATGATGAAGCCCTCTTTGGCACATTGAATGGTGTACAGTCTCACTTGAAATGTATTCCTTGTTCAGAATATTTGCTGATGTGCATTCACATCTCTCCTCCAGTTGTGGACACACTTGCAGGATTTTGTAGCCCATGGGAATGTGCAAAATTGTCAAATGGATAACTTCTTTTTGTGCATCAAAATAGAAATAGCTCTCTTTAGTCATGGGATTCCATGCCTTTATTCCTGCTTCTGGCTGCCATCATGAGCTCTTAGCTTGCTTTTACAAGTGGGTGATGTACATTCAGTTTCTTGCTATGCCACTTGCAAAACCCTGGCCAATTCATTCCACATGCTGTTAGTACTTTTGCCAACTGTTTTGTAAATCAGTAGATACATATCTTTTGGAGGATTATAAAGGGTAAAACTTGAATTTGTATCTCTGTACCACTTTGGTAAGAACAGATTAAATAGTTTAATTGTGCTCATTTTATTACCAGGTGGTACTTGGCTGATGTTTTTTCATCTCACTCTAAGAAAAGGCAAGGAAATACATGAACAGTAAAGATGAGAGAAGAACAAGAAGAGATGAAAAAGCCTAGGAAATGCAGGGACTGTGTACTTAAGCAGCATTGATTTAAAAATCAACAAAAAATATTAAGAAACTTGTCTGTCCATGAGTGCGCAGCAGACCATTACCACTTAAGCTAAAACTCTCCGAATGCTGATATAATTTCATTTACAAAAAAAATGAACTCAGTGGTTACGGGAGAACAAAATAAAAAGCAATTGTTTTTAGAAAGAAAAAAAAAAGGAAGTGAAGAATTTAGCCACTTCTATAGTTTCCACCCCTCATCTCAAAATAGAAGTGGTGGAATGGACAACAGTTCAGAGAAGGATGAAAAAATGGCCTTGGAACAACCTCTGTGCAAAGAACAACTTTAAGAAATAGATGAGTGGGAAATAAACTAAAAGTGAAAAGGAACACAAAGCTAGGCTCGAGAGGAAAGTTAGGGAAAACTAATACTCTCTTCTGTGCAAAACAGATCTTGAGAAATCAAGTAAGGCTAACAGGAGGCATGTTCAAAGGAACATGAAGTAATGCAGCCATTACTTCAACAGATCTCATTTATTAAATTCCTTGTCAGTTTGTTGTGGGAACAATATTAACTTCATGGGATGGGAACTTTGCATTAACTTCAAGTGGAGGCTGAGTAACTGCTGGAGAATGCATTCCCTGAGTATGCTAGACAGCTACAAATCAAGCTGAGTTTAGAAATAACTGAAGGATGAGAGAGTACTCAAAGTAATACACCATTCTGCATCCACTTCTTGGAGGCAGAGGCAAAGTCCTGAGCTAACTGGACTTCAAGTCTAATTTATGGCAGCTTTTTTGTCTCAATTGTTTTGGGGATCGAGAGTGATGTTGATTGTGGTTTTATTTTGTTTTGCTTTTGATTTTGTTTTTTCAAAGGAGGAAAACAAGTTTATAGTGTCTGGAGTTATAACATCTTGATAAAGGAAAGGATGGACCAGGAGAAGAATACAATAGCATCATAGAAACCGTTAGTGTGACCCCTTGTGTGCAAAAGATTTTGTTTATTTTCTATTATGGCCAACATACTAGAAAATACCCAAGACCTACATAATTATTTTAACGATTATTTTTGTAAGATTTTTTAAACAAATTATTTTTGAAAGAGTTTCCTTTCCTTATTTCTTCAAAGAAATGAAAAAGAAAAAATAAATAAAGCCAGGAAAACACAAAAGCCCCCCAAACCCCAGCTGTTCCCAAAGAAAAGCAGAGTTGGCTTAGAGAGAAAGATATTTTTCAATTATTGTAATAGACCTCTGTTCTGGAAGAATTGACATTGATTGAAGTGAGAAACAGCATAGGGCCATTAAATATTTTTACTTTTCTTCAAATCACTTATTAATTTTCTTGAAACTGCTAATGATATTCAAACTGTTTAGCAGTGTTTTTGAACCATGTGTATCATGAAATTCCTCTACCAACATTGCTGCAGTTTTGCACAGCATGGGACAGATGGGCATATGAAAGTACTCTGTTCTCCTGCGTGGCAGGGTGTTCCAGTGAGTGCCCTAGCAGGAGCACTCATGTTCCTTGACAGAGTCTGGTGTCAACAACCAGCAGCAAGTCCCAGAGCAATGACTCACAGAGCTGGAGTAGAGTGGTGGGCTCCAAGTGCCTGCAAGGCCAGTCATAAACTTTGGAAAAAATATACTGTGGGCCTGTGGAATAAGGCTGGATGTGAAGTTGGGAAAAACAGTGGATGTTTGACCAGTGGTTGAAGAAAAGGTTGCCTGGGGGACTTGTGTTGTGGTGTGCTAGTGCTGAGTAGAAGATGCAAGGGAGTGGGGGGGGGGGATGGATAAGGGTGATAAGGTGAGAGATATTTCCCTTCTGTTGTCTGGTAGGCTTTTACTTGTACTGAATTAGGCTAAACATTACTAGTTGTAGGATCTGGCAAAGATGGATGACTAATTTCACATGTTGAAAAAATAAGAAAAATGTGTTTGGCCCCAGTACAATGAGATTAGAATTGAAGATAGCAATGCTATTTTTCAGTCTGAATGTTGTATGCTTTGGAAATGTGACAGTATAGTCTAGCAATTGTGTGATGACCTTAAATATTTCATAAGCATTACTTCTCTGTGTTTAGCTGTCAAAGCTTAGACTTACTGTGTCAACTCATTGCTGGCAGCCTACTTGAAACTGAATATCAAACAGCTTCTTACAGCATTCCAGAATGGGTCCTTAGGCTGGCTTAGTTCTAAGATTAAGGTATGCAAAAGAAAATGTGGGAAAAGTTTTCAGGGACAAGGTAAAACTTCTGAACCTGACAGTATTTTTTGTTAATTGTTAAGATTATGCATGAGAAAGTGTATTTATATAGTTTTACCTCAAAAACCTCCTTAGTTGTCATAGAAGATCCTTCAAATGCTGTTTTATTCTAGTAAAAAAAAATGTAGCTTTCTTTATTCTCTAGGCAGTATAATTTGTTTATCATGAGTTACAATCCTGTACACAAAATCTAACAGCTTGTAGAACAAACATCAATCTGCTATGCCATGAAAAGAAATTATTAAAATTGAAACTCTTGTTTTTACGCAACAGTTTAGTAATAAATCACACTAGAATCTCTTGTTTCAATGTTGACATAGTCTAGAAATATTATATTTCACTGTATAGGTTTCAGAAGAAATGTTTACCTATTTGAGAAAAAGCATTTAACTTTCTGCAAAAAGTTCAAAAGTAGATGACTACTTTGCTTATGGAAAATATTCACAAAAAGATGCAAGTGCATACACCTTGGTATTATGCAGTGCCCCTCTTTTTTTTTTTTTTTAATGTTGGTTACCAAGACATTTGAAATCTTCATGGATGAGTTTTCTTGTTTTGTTTGTGGGTGGTTGGGGTTTTAATTTGTTTTGTTTTTTACATTATTGAAAATTCAACTCAGAACTACCAGTTCTATGAACTGAATTTCTCAAAAGAGCTTAGAAACATGTGGGAACATCCCTCTTCTGATTGATTAATGCAAGCTGGTGTTATTTTTCAGGTTACTTTATCTGATCTTTGTCATGGTGATATATATAATCTATTTAACTGTTCCAGCTGCACAAAGGCTAGAATAAATGAATATGCCTCTGTATGGCTGACAAATATTTAGATATTTTTTCTTATTTATTTAGGCTGCCAAGATAAATTTAAAAAATAATTTTTTATTCCTCTGAAAAGTAATTGAAACACATAGGAAAACAATCCCTGGAGATATTGTGAAGTTGTTTAAATAAGGCACTTAGGGACATGGTGTAGTGGTGGGTTTAGCTGTGGTAGCTTTACAGTTTAACTCGATGATCTTAAAGGTGTTTACAACCTAAATGATTCTTTTTATCTCTTTCACACATAAAATTATATTGCAGAGTATGATTATTGTGTTGCAGCCTACAGTAAGATGTTTTTAAAAATAAATGTTGTCTGAGTCTGATAGAAAGGAAAATGTAGCAGGAAAGAGAAGGGAAATATCAGAAGATGGTGAACAGTATTTTGGATATGTTTGCTAATATTGAGACACAGTTGCACCTGAATCTAAAGACTCTTCTGTCCCTGAATCTAATGACTTTTCAAGCTATTTTGGTTTTGTTTGTAAATAAAAGCTTCATTCACTTAAGAGTCTGGAGTAAGGATAAAAAAGTCAGAAACTGTTGTCCTTAAAAGCATGTTAATCTAAATTTAGAAGCCTTTTTACTTAATAGTGGATTAGAAACAACTTTTCATGAAAGATGACTGAGAAAGAAGGAGCTGCCATTGAGGTGGCACCCTCTTTCCTGTACAATAATCCTTCTGTGTTGTTAAAAAGCACAGTACTGCATGTTCTTTAGCTCTATAACAAATTATTGACATAATGTTTGTTAATGGGATGCTTGCATACATAGTTTAAAGAGCACTGACATACCTTCCTGTTTAACACCCATTGAAATTGAGTCCAGATGAACATGGAAATAGATGAACCTGAAACTTACCAAAGTGTCAGAGGGTTTACCATGGTAGTATTCAAAATCTCTTCTGTGGTTATCTGTATGAAATAGATACCATAGAATGCCAGCACAGTTGAGGTAAGAAGCAATGTCAGACTAGTGAAACTTGTCCAATCTTCATGCCCATAGCAAGGGCATGTGGAGCAATTTGTCTGGGTTCTGCTCAAACACTGGGCTTTTGAATATCTCCAAAGAGGGAGACTCTATAACCTCTATGGGCAACCAGTGCCAGTTTTATATCACCCACGCTCACATGAGTTTTTAACTTTTTTTCAAATGTTTAAAAACAGTTTCTGGAATTCCAGTTTCTGCCCATTGCCTCTTGTCCTGTGTCTAGGAATCCCTGAGAAGAGTCTTTCTCTTTCTCCTTTACCACCTCTCAACAGACATTTTTCAATTTCCTGCTCTTCTAGTATGTCTGTGTTGCCTTGGGGAGCACAGGACTGGACATAAAATGGGTAATGCACCTCACCAGGGCTGAGCAGTGGCAAAGGATCACCTCCCTCCATCCCTGGTGCTCTGCCTGTGGCAGCACTGAGTTGTTCCAGCACGTCTGCCGTGCCCGTGAGTTCTATAGCCCTGTAACACAAGGTTATAGAATAGTCTAAACTGGCAGAATAAAAAAAGAAAATGTCCGTGTATCTAAAAAGGTGAGTAGCATCGGAAAGGTGGCAGCAACAATTCAAGAAGGAAAACAAAAAAAATTAGTTGGTGAAAAATACCGTTAAGGAAACTAATAAATGCCTTGAAATGTTATTGCCTTAGCAGATCTTTCTCATGAATATGTAGAGGTTTCACTTTGTCACTTCAGATTCTGAAAACTACCAAAAATATCCTACTATGTTGATTACAATGGTTTCTTTAAAATTTTTCGGGGTACAGGGAAAATGTTATGTATAGCCTGAACCTGCATGTTAACATGTGCATATAAAGGAAGAGAACAAGAACAAATGAACAAAAAGAAAAGGCAGAAAAGAATACAAAAAGAAGCAGATATTGAAGATGTTCTTAAAGTGGTTTTATTTAATGGCAAAATTGTGGCAGTTTTGCCAATCTATTTGAGGTATTTTTAAAGAAAATATTTCTATTCAAATTTCCATTAGTTGTTTAATAATGTCTTTACTCTTATTTGTGTATTATACAGGAATTCTGTATTTAAATGGGAACTTGAAGCATTATAAAATAATAGATTTTGGTTTTATTTTTAGTCTCTCAAATTGAAAAAAATCTATACTGGTACTGGCTAGTTTAGATAGCTAATTTCTGCCTACCTAAGCGTGTTAAATCGCAGTCTGTTTGGGACAGCTGGCAGTGCTTGAGAGTTATGTCCACCATGTTTTAGAGTTCACAAAAAACATAATTTATGTTGTGATGTAATTCAGAATGGCACTACTTTAGTAAAAAACAAAAATTTTCAGATATTAACTCTAAAAACTTAAGCCCAGTATCTGACTGAAAGAATTATTTGACTATAGCTTTTCTTGCATAATTCTTTTGACTTCTTTGGCACTTAGCAATGCTGAAATAGTGCTAGAAGTAACACAGTTTGCTCAAGAATGTGCTTTGCTTCCATAAAGGGAAGCAGTGCATGTTGGGGGTTTCGGAATGTTTGCCATTATTTATTTGGAAATTTCTGTTTAGAAGTTAACAAGCACATTTGCAAATAAAATATAATGAAAAATTATAGTGGTTATTTGTGATTTCTATTACCAACTGCATGCTAACAGATATCTTTGGAGGCTTTATATGGGAAGTCACAAAAAAAAAGGACGGTGGGAAAGAATCAGAAATACTTAATAGAGCTGGAGTAAAAAGTGACAGTAAAATCTGGTGTCCTTGTGGGCAAACTTTCATCTGAAGATGTGGCCTTGAATGGTCTCAAAGTTTCTTATATGTGGTATGTATCCTGAAGATTTTGTTTGGGTGAATTTACAGTTAGTCTTACCAATCAATATTACCTTTAGATATCAGAAAGGCACCAGATTCTGTCTCCACTAGTCCTATAAATCACTTGAAAGAGGAAAACAACAGTTGTAAGTTTTGTACTCAGTCTATTAACTTGGTAGCAATCTTTGGAAATCTGAAACCAAAACCAGGTTGGTTCCATACTACACATAAGGATATTGTAATTAGTCCATGATCTAAGACATAAGCCAGTAGTTTCAAGCCTTCTGAAAGTTTATATTGTTTTTAGAGGGGGCAAAGGGTACAGAGTTGGGTTCCAACCCAGCTGCTTATTTCTCAAAAAGTATTTGACACCAGCCATAAATAATTCTGCCAGTCAAAATTAGTCTAAAACTTACAAAGACTTAAATCCAGAAGTTTTAAAACATTTTAGTGACTTTTTTCTTAACAATTCATCTTTTAATGAATTTTTTTCATTATTGACATAATAATTTTTAAGACCCTACTAGTATACAAAACCATATTATTCTGTCTTGTTCTGTGTTTCTACACACCAAACCTCAAAATGAATGTTACTTTCATGCATTGTCATGGTATACAATAATAGGAAAAAAAAACTGATTTAAATATTACTCAGCAACATTGAAGTGAGACTAATTGCTTAGAGAATAATATAATTTCTTTTTCCCTCTCTGCCTTCGAATTTTTTTGGCTTCTCTTTTGATTTACTTTTCTATTTTGCATGTATTTTGTTCATTTTATATGTTGCTTGGCATTCTGCATTTATTATTAGCTCAATTTTTTGTGCCACTATAACAAAATAACAAAAATTCAGAACACTCTGTAACTTATTCTTGTTTTATAATAGTATTAGACCACCTGGCACAAAATAATCTGCTATAGAGCTACCCCAGATCACACCATATTAGCAGGCTACATTTTTCACTGAAGGCAATATTGATCATAGAAGCTCAGTTCTAAGATGAAGAGTCACATGTTGTGTTTTAGCTATGCTTTCATGGAAGACTTCCTTTTTGCTTTGTCTGTCCCACATTGATGGTTCAAGCAGCAATCTGATTGTTTCAATGTCCATCCTAGATTTTCTTGGGGATTTTTTTTATTTGACTGTTGAGCACTTCAGGTACTTTCAAACCAGTAATGCAGTCTTGCCACAGCTCTTCTAACACTTGGGTGAAGATGAGAGCAGTACTTTTAATATTTCTTAGTTATAAAATGTAGGTTCATCTTGCAGACCACAGTTGAATCCATGTTACAGTACCAGTGAACACAAATGAGCAGCACTGGTTGGGGAGACAGAGGCTGTGCTGTGGTCGCCTCAGTCTCTGCTCCACAGCAGTGAGGCAGAAGATGCCATCTGAACTGCTGTCTGTAAAGAATCTTGAAAATCCCTCCTAGCATAAACATCTCATTTGCATATCCAACTGGACAGAGGCTGGATTTACCAGGTTGTGCACCACCTGGAATGGTTCTGCAGACCAGGATATGGCAGATGGCTTTGCAGAAGCAAAGCAAGCTTCGTCTCTCTGCCTTCAGCACAGCTGTGGCTCTATAATTTCAGTCATTTGGAGTAGTTAAGAAACCTAGAGCATCTGTGCTTTACCAAGCTCTCCTCCTGCTTCAGATTGTTGCAGAGCAAGGTACACTCTGAGAATGGAGTGAATGTAAAAAAAAACAAACCAAAAAAACACTAAAGCACTGAAGGAAAGATTCACTATTTACAGTGCAGAAAATAGTTATACATTCCTGCTGCTGTGAACTGTCTGGTGAGTCTAGAGAGCTACTCAGACTGTGACTCTCTGCAGTGGTGCTTTCACTATACCTTTTTATTCTGTCCTAGGCTTCTCTAGGATTTATGTATAACTTTCATTTTTTTCTTTTTTAAAGATCTGTTTTATAGATTTATAGATTATCCTTTTGACTTTCCCTGCCATCCCACCCCACCACGAATCTTCTTTCAAGTTCTGACTCTCTTAACTTCTTACAGTTTTTTTTTCTGCTATAAGAATTCTGCTCTGTTCTTTTCAGTGTTCTTTTTCTTTCTCTTATTTCTACCTTTCTTTGTGTATCAAATCAGAATTGTCACAAATCACACTGATTCCTCCTGGGAATCAAAATGAAGCACCGTCTGTCCTAAAATGCCATCACAGGTGAAATAAATGTCATGCAAATACATACAATAAGTGCTATTTATCTTCTTTTTCTGTGGTTTTTCTGGAAATTGGAATGATTGGTTAATGATGAGCTGTTGAAACCTTGTCCTCAGTGTTAGAGAGCACAGACTAATCAAAGAAAGAGTTAAACTATGGGGATTGTGCAAAATGATTCTGGAATTACAATTTCTATTAACACAAAATGTCAAAATCACCATATTTTATTGTCATCATCATCCCTCCCAATCCTAAATGGATTACTCAATAAATGGGTGACAAAATAACAAGGAAAATCAACAAGCAATAACCTACACCCAGCTGCAAACAGCAGACATTTAAGAAAAGCCTTTCTTGCCTTTCTTACCTTTGGGAGAATTCATTGTCCATAACAGTACCATAAAGTCAATTTATGTTAGTGTGATGCATATTCCTTGATTTTTAGAGCAGTTGAAGCTGTGGAAGAGTGAGAGTATGGCCAAATTCTGTTAGTCAGGCAATATTGCATATAAAAACTAGTGTCACCATAATTCCTATCTATGCTTTTAGACCCATCCACAACATGACACCAGTACAGATGGCAATGTTATAAAACAATAAATCCCATAGGAAGCCTGTTGCCATTGGAATAGGTGAGGATCTCTGATCAGTACGGAAGGGTTGTCCTTCTGTCCAAGTGCCTCAGTCTGCAACAGAAGTTCAAATCTGTGAAACTTATTTATCTATTCATCTTGAGTCATTTTTAATACTGGCTGACCACAAGTCTTGCTCAACCTTCAGGGAATAAAACCCCATGCATACTAAATCTCTCATGATTATTTTGATGTAGAAGCACCATAGGCCCAGATTACAAATGTTTTTAGAAGCTTAATTCATACTGATTTAAGTAGGCTATGTATCTAAGCAACTTTGACATTAGCAGGGTTCCCTTCTGCTCTTTATTGCAAACAAAATGACTGTCTAATATTCCAAGTGAAATTGTACAGGTTAAAGCATGAAACTATCCTTATTTCTTTCCCTCTTTCTTATAGAAGCAGCCAAAATTTCATAGATTTTTTTTTACTGTCCTTTTTAAAGAACCAGTTTGGTTCAATGACAATATATACCATAATAATATTTTTCTTTCCAAACGATATGTGATGTAGCTCTGATTCCCTTTTGATGGGAATTAGGGAATGAATTTCTTGCTGTCCTTGAGTGCAAAGCAAAAGCTTTTGCTTTTCCTACTAAGCTGCTTAATGCAGCCCACATTTTTTCTCATTCTTCCAATTCTTTCCCCCATGCCACTGCAGGGGAATGAGAGAGCAGCTGTGCAGTGCTGAGCTGCCTACAGGGGTTAAACCACAATGACCGTGTGTAAAATTTGTGTAATGTGAAGACTTTTGGAATATCATTAAAAATAGTTGGTAAATAGAGATTTTGAAATAGTAACAAAAACTGGGTTATTTTTTCTTTCTCTTTTTGAAAAGAAGAAAAGCTGTTGAAAAACCCTACTGTAGATTACTCAGTATTTTCTCTTAGAAATATATCTGCATTTTTTTTCTTCAGGGACAATGCACTTTAAACTTTTTCATTTGGCATAAATAATTTCTAATTGTGTTCCAAAACATACTGACTGACTCAATCTGCCATAATCTGCCTCAGTCTCAGGGAAAAAATAAAATTTAAAACATGGAGGCATAAAATCAGAAAAGATCTGTGGAGACCTAGAAAAATTGTCACTATCAAGAGAACAGGAAGCAAAGATAATTACAAATGAAAAAAAAATCCAGAGCAGTACAAGGGAAAAAGGAAAATTTCTGATTTTAACCTTTAGGAAAAGCTGAAGTGAATTCAAAATTTGAAATAGAATTTGAAACCAGGTAATTGGAGTTTATTCTGATTTTTCATCAAAACTTTTAATGATTTTCACTTTTTGTCAGCCTGCTTTGTGATGAGGAGGAGTATCCCTCTTTTCTTATGTGCTCTGACAACATCACAGGGAACGCCATAGCATATGAAGTGTCAGGAATATAACTGATCCCCATTTTAGCTATATATGTGGTCAGAACTTTTATAATGATAAAAGTATTTTGCTTCAATTCTGATTCCTTTTCTTCATTAAAAAACCCTCATTGGTTTGCTGTTAAGTGAACGGATAAAGTACAAGTATTAAATAAGGGCAGAAAAGTTGTAGTCAGATTGAATTTTCAAAAATCTATAGAAATCAAATATTTAGCTTTTAAGTTTTTGTTTCATATGTTCTGTGTATATAGGTTTATACATATTTGTGGGTGGTAGTAATCCAGGAAAAAGAACAGAGGAAGGAAAGAGGGGAAACAGCAGTGGGGAAGTGGAGGTTAAAAGAGTTGTCAGTAAATAATAGAAAAACTCTTCACATCTTAATAAAAAGTCATCACAATAATGTTGTCCTGGCAGCTCTACAAACATATAGAAGAGGACTGTGTTTTCTCTTTCTGTTGTGATCAGTACTGAAAGATTTTTCTTTACTCAAAATGCTTGTTTCAGTCTCAGACAATTTCTGGTTTTACTTTCTGGATGGGTTGGAAGGCCAGCTGCAGCAAGACAAGGATGGCATTGCTCCCACAATCCACAGAAATGGGGTTGTGTATGTCTCTAGAAGGTATTTGACCATTTGTAGAGGTTTCTGTGATTACATGCAAGGTTACATGTTATAAGGAAAAACTAAACATTTTAGTTTGTAGTTTGAAAAGGAAAAGACTCTTCCATCCAGTGCTGGCAATAGCTTTCAAACACCTCTCTACTGTGCTGTTAAAACATTTGTATTTCAAACACGGCAGCAGTTGAAAAAAGGTAAACTCTCCAGAGCTGAAAAAACGTGATGAATTTTGATGCACTATGTAACTTCATGCTTCGTGCAGGGAGAGAAAATTGGACACACTTGGTTGTGATGAGGCTCAGCAAGACTTTCTCAAACAAAATATTGACTGCCAGATGTGCTTTATCTGTGGAAGAAGAATACAAATGAGATCTAACACCTGTGTGTGCGAACTGCCATTTCATATTTTCACACTCAGTGTGTTTGTAGCTTTTAGCTGTGTCACTTAGGGAAATTGCATGACTATTCCAATATGTCATTAGAGAATGACTTGGAGCTAGGGATTTATGATTAATTATGTTACCTGTAAAAGTAACCCAAATTGTGGACAAAATTAAGAAATCATAGGACTTGACAGCTGAATTATGACTTGTGCTTCATGAGTGTCAATGACTGCAGTAGCTCTGAATCTCTGAAACTCTTCACTCATCCATGCTTATCCTCATTAGAAGCAAGCCCCTGAGAAAATGAGGCATTATTTCTGCTTTGTAGTAAGGTGTTTTGTGATTGATTAAAGAAAATATGGTGTATGTTAAGGAGTAGAAAATTTCATGATGATTAGCCTTTGAAAATCAACTCCTAATACAGTGATAATATTTTCACTTTTTAATGTAATTATTTAATCTGTGGAGTATTAAAATTTTAAGTGCATTGTTGACATAAAAAATTAAGAATTCATGTAAACTATAATGAAATGAGAAGAGTGAAGACAGAGGAGAAGAAATTAAAACCTACCATGGAGAGCTTTTACTCTTCTCGCTGACCTCAGTAATACTTGGCAGGACTACAAGACTACTCTGATGTTTCACTGGCTTTTGTCCATGTGTTTGGCAGCATAAGTAAAAACTGGGGGTTTTTTATTATGGAGATTCTATTCCCAGTGTTTTCAGAAGACTCGGTTCTAGAAAAATGAAAAAGTCCTTCTGGAAGTTGGTGAATTTTTTGCTCTGTATTTCCATTAAGTGGCAAACCTTGCTTAATGAAAAATTATACCATAAATTAAAAATATTGAAAGTATTTCAACAAAAGAAGGAAGAAAACAAAATGCACCTTTATTACAAAAGAAATGCAGCAGTTAATAAAAAATGGAAAATTATAAAGCAATTTCTACCAAAGAGATCCATCAGGATTTTTTGCATTTCTGATTCCTAACCTTTTATTTGTTTTTGTTGTTCTTTGAAATACACTCATGTTTTAGAGCACCTTTAACCCTCAGCAATACAGGAAGAACATCTGCTCTTGTTGCAAGAACGTGCTGGAAAAAAGAGTGCCAGTGCTTGTTTCAGTGACATGAGCTTTACTTTTGTGCTACTTCTTATTAGAGACAAAATAGACAAATTTAGTCTTTTTGGAGATGGTGAGGAAGAATTGCTCTAGTTAAGGGAAGACAGAATTGAGAACTGGGCTTTTTGCTTTTCAGAAAGCTTTGGCCACAAGTGAGCTTCTTTTCTTACAGCTTTTGGTAAAAGCATTTTGTTCTTTTTTTATGGGGGACAAATAAATGTTGATTTTTGGACAATATTTTACATGTATATGGGAAGAGAAATAAACTGCTGGGTTATAGATCTGGAGTATATTCACTGGTCCCAAAGCATAAAGGGAAAGAGCTATTCAGTACCTCTAATGATAAAGCTTGTCCTTCATTTAGACATTTACCATACAGGAATAATTAATTTTAAGATACGTTAGTTGTGTTTTGAATTTATCAGCTGAGGGCATGAGTGAGAAAAAAAAATATTAGAAAGTGTTAGCAAGGTCCTATAATGGAATTGTAGGCCAAGTAGAACTGGATTTTTAACTACTACAAGGAGGAACGTTAATCTACAGATATGAGGCCTTCTGAAGTCCAGTTCAGAAGTTCTACTAATAAAAGCTATTGCTGCCAGTTTAACTCTGATAAAATATTGAAAAAAAATCTCTTCTTGTCTTAGAGAAAAATATAATTCCACAAGACATGTATTTAAGGGTTTTATTTTCAATATTCTCTTTCAAAGTGGGCTGTTCAGAGTGCAGAGATTAGGAATAATTCATATTTTCCTTTCTTGACAATATAAGGGAATCCTCAGAATCTATGAGATTGTTGCACCTAATATATGTGTCTTACTACAGGTCTCTTCTAGCAGCATAGCAGGGATAAAGCTGGACTTGCCAAATTTAAGCTGTTCAGGGCTGAATTTTCCTGTGGAGATCAGTTGCATTTAGAGACTTTTGATCAAGTAGCTGACTGCTTGGGCCTGCAAATGAGCTGGGATTGGAATGCAGGTTGGCAGTATTTGCCATGTTACCAGTGGAAATACAGCATTCCCCACATTAACTTATTTTTACATTATGTTAAACATATAAAAATTTCAATTTTATACTCTTTGGCCCTAGACAATGCCTTTAAAACAGGTATTGGAATTTGCTGGGTATTTTTCTTGAGATCCTTTGAATTTTGTAGGCACTTTGGTAGGTTGTATATTTATTGTCCTCACTTAAGAGAGAGTAATGGCCATGATTGATAATTTAATGGGTGTATTTTCTCAATGTAATGTGCTGAACGGGAGAGTGAAAAGGCACATATTATTCTGTAAATTTGCCTTGAGGCTTCTGTTATGCTGTGTTCCAGATTACTCTGTTAGCTTGGAAAAAAAATAATTGAAGGGGATGTCAGAAAAAGACCGAAAGAGAGACAGGGCAATTAACTTGATCAGTAATAAGATGAATAATAATGCTAAGCAGAGATTAATAACTTTTACAAAGCCAAAAAGGATAAGAAAACATGATTTCATATTGACCCGTGTTAAAAAATACACCCACCAAGGTTGAAGGTGTTTCCTGATCTAGCACAATGCTGTCTTTCCATGGGCACCTTCTTGGTTCTTCATCACCATCTGACTTGATCAAATTAATTCAGCACTGTTCCAGTGGCATTTTTGGACAGCACATGTAAGAACTTCTTAGCTGGAGGTTCTTCTGCACTCAAAACTCCAAAAGAAAGGAAAGGAGGAGGGTCAGATCTTCTAAGCAGTCACCTGAACATGAAGTGAAATGAGAGTGAAAACTAGAAAAACTCACCCATTTTATGATTAAACCCCAATTTTAGTTATCTTTGTATAATTGATATTGATCACACCACTACTAAATCAACATGCTTATAAGCTAACTATGAATTGTAATTTATAAAAAACTGATGGTTAGTCCATATGAAGAGCTTTAATATTGTACCATAAGCCATAAAGAAAACAGTTGAAGCCTAAAGATAAATATTGATACAAGTCTTTTTATGAGGAGTGCAGGCAAAACAATCTTGAAACAAGATGGATTACCTCATAAGCATAAATGCCAAGGCAATAACTTCCACGTAACTTCAAATATTCATTGCTCAAAACTCATTAGATTGGTTCTTAAGTGTTTGCAGAGTTACTTAAATTGGTCTTTGTGAGTGATAAACCAAGAAGCTCATATTTATGTCCTTGTCACAAGTCCAAAGGTGAACTTAGATATTCTGTTATTCCTCTCTAGCTATCAATAGGTAACTTTTAACTTGGGAAAAGATGAATTATAGTTTTACAGAAACAATTTATGGTGATAAATTGGTGCGTATTTTCCACGAAACAATTGGGATTAATGCAAATGGATGGGCTAAACATGACCTGTCAGACATAGCAATATTTCTTACTTATATGATTTCTTTTGTACATACAGCCTTAACATTAGAGAAAGTAAATCTCTTGAGATCACTGGTACAGTATTTTTAAAAAGTGAACATGCAAAAAGATACACTGTTTTGAACATGACATAATGTTTCTTACTTCTGAATATAAACATTATTAAACTAGACAAAAAGATTGTTCACTAGTCTTAGTCATGACAGGTGGGAGAAGTTCAAAAGGCTGAAATCAATGTATTTATAAATATATACTCTTATCTTTAATTTAAGACATCTGTTATTGAAAAAGGCTGTTATTTTTTATATAGTAACCATTTTATAGTTATGTACTTTTACAATAATTAGTATATTCTACGGAGAATTATTTTTAGAAAGCGAATCTTCAAACTTTCACAGTTTGAAGACCAGTGGTGCCTGCAGACTTGTGTATTGATGTGGTTTTGGTTTTTGTTTTAAAATATTACTTGAATTATGTCTCCAGCAGTCTGAAGGCTTTGACTAATACCTCATGTCAAACCTCTAGAGATGATAAGACAGGTAAGACTGTGAAAGCAGTTCTGATGTAGAGTTGGATTTATTTTCTTATTTTATTCATAGAATGTGAATTTCTTTTAATTTGTGATGTGAAAGGAAATTTCAAAATCTAATTACGTGGAAAGATTTCAGCTGTGACACTTGCTGACAATAATTACATTTCTTCACCTGATGCCTGAGAGGTATCACTGCTGAGTGCATGAAACGTCTGTAGCACTTGGTAAAGGAGCAATTTTGTTCATACTTGCAGCTTTCCATAATGTCTGACTATAGGCACTTCATTGGATGGTTTTGGCAGTGTGTATTTGTATTACTACACATTGATTTAACTATTGCACACAGCTCATTTTTAAAGGTAAAGATCTAGGAGGACATTACATCCATAAAACTTAATGATTGTGCACATACGAACACTTGAAAGTATTTCAATCAAAATTGGTGATCACTTTCTACAAGTATTTCATCTAATCAATTCATTGTCAAAAAATGTTAATCAGGTTAGGTTTTGACCTAATGCTGTTGTTCACCATTCAAAGCCAATTTTGAACCTGAAAAAGCAGATTGGAAATATTTTGATCCTGAGTACTTACCAAGCCAAAGAAAAAGAAAGTACAATGTGAATAACTGAATATGTCTATTCATTGCTGATGAGATTCTGAATAATCTATACCAGTTTTAAAAAAATACTCACTGTAAACAAAAGATCCATTAATATCAAAACAAGTTGAAATAAAGAATGTTGCCAAAGAAACCAAATCAAATTGCACCCTGGTTACAGACAAGTCATTGGAAATGAAGCTTGAAAAATCTGTATTATATCTTCTTTATTATCCAAAGTTAAACATAGTAAAACAATCTTGTGATTAGGGCAATGGACCAGAAAATAGGGAATTCTAAGTTTAATCACTGTTTCTGCCTTGTCCTTCATCTATGATACAGACAAAATGTCTTTCCTTCTCAGGTATGTAAAATCACAACTTATAGTAAGTTCTAAGACTGTTATAATCATGAGGTCTTACCAACTGAAATATATATTTTGACTAAGTAATAGTCATAAGTTAAACTTTGATTCTCAGTGAAAGCAACTATGCATGAAACAACATTTCCCTTTTATGTATCATAACCACCCCTCTGGAAAACAAAACAAAAGCTTACTCTGCTGTGTTAACTTATGTGAGGATTTTTTAAAAAAGATAAATATTTACTGGTAATTTTTTAAAGTACAGAATCTTTTTCTTTGTACTTAACAGATTATTGTCAATTACATCTCAAACAGAAAGTCAAATTTTGTTAGTCTAGTTAAGAAACCTCACGTTAATTAAAACACAGCACAATTTTTTTGTGGTTAGTCCAAGTGCTATTCACTGTCCAATTTATCTAATTAACACAAAACAGAACTCATAGTAATACAAGCTGAAATTGTTAGTGATAAACTTATTAATATATGCCTCTATAAGAATGGTGTCATGTTCACCCTCCTCATGACTCTCCTGATGGTCAGGTCACCAGTAACTGTCTCCTTGAGAAGGCACCACAGAGAGCTGTAGAGAGCTGCCATCACTCCCAGTTGCTGTGGTCTTGTAATCAAAGAATCACAGAATGGGTAGTGCTGGCAGGGACCATAGTGGGTCACCTGGTCCAGCCTCTCTTCTCAAGCAAAATCATCCCAGAGCACAGAGCATAGGGTTATGTCCAGATGATTCTTGAACATCTCCAGTGAGGGAGACTCCACAACCGCTCTGGACAATCTGTTCTGGTACTTGGTCACTTACATGATAGAGAAGTTCTTCCTCATGTTCAGGTGGAACTTCCTGTGCATCAGCTTCTCCCCACTGCCTCTTGTCCAATTGCTCAGCACCACTGAGCAGAGCCTGGCTCCACCCTCTTGGCACCCTCCCATCAGATACTGACAGACATTCATTGATGAGGTCCTCTCTCAGTTGTCTCTTCTCAAGGCTGAACAGTCCCAGCTCCCTCTGCCTTTCCTTATAAGAGAGGTGATGTAGTCCCTTAATCATCTTCCTTGCCCTCATCAGGACACCAAAGATCAGTCTCTTCAAGTCTGGGAAAGGAGTACAGGCTACAGGTATGAGCAGAGACGCTGCTACACTGCAAGTGTGAAACATGCACTGGTGCTTAAATACACATAGAAACTTGGCTATTGCAATACTGTGGTCTGGTTTTCCCTCTGTTAATAACAAGAACTGAGAATACCACACTAAAATCCCTAAACACACTAAAAAAGTTTTGTGAAATATTGCTCCGTGAAAAATAACTAAAAATAAAAGTGAGGCAGGGATAGATTTAAAACCTGGAAATGCTAGATGCTGGTACTTCTGTCAGGAAGTAGACAGAGAAGTTAAAATTGAAGGAGAGCAGATTTCTTTCACTGGCTGAAAATTTGTATGGAGGAATCATGTGCTGAGATGCAAAAGTACTGCAATAATAATTCAAAAAGGGTTCCCAATAAAATGTTTTGTGAATTACTATTTTTCTGTGACATATTGAAGAAATTTTATGAGGCAAATGCATTTCTCCAATAAGTTTCGTTTGGAGGGTTTAATTTCTCGTAAGAGAAAAAAGGTGTAGCCCTAAATTGACAGATTCAATAAAAAGTATAAAGTAGAGAAAGTGTTGGATATGAATAATATAATTGTGATTTTTCATTATGAGTTGTTTAATCTTTTTTAATAACATAAAACTCCCAGCGTCCTGATTTGGGGTGCTTTTGGGTTTTCCAAGTGTCCTAGAAAACTGATTGGTTTGTGTTATAGTTATTAAGGCTTAAATTATCTTAAATGATCCCAGCTGGAGCTTTAAATTGTCATAATGTATTAAATAGGTAACCAGATAATGAATATTACAAAATAAGCTACCATAAAAACATTTGCTAATACTGTAAGGCACTTTGAATTGACCTTTGTCAATGATAGTGAAATGACATAAGAAAATGCATTATTTAGATGCACTTTTTTCCCATATGTTAGGCACAGCCAGTAGGCACTAAGCCAGGCTGAGGATGAGAGAGAAACTGCCTTACCTGTAGCTACATTAAAAATTCCTGTGCATTACTAGAACACATTTTGGGAGTTTGAGCTTGCTCATACCACAGCTAAAACTTCCTGGAACTTGAGATTTCGCAGTTTACCTAAATACACAGATTCAATTTTTTTTTTCTAGAAGTCTGCCACAAAGCAACCTACATTCTTGGGTAAGAAATAAGAGTTGTCCTGTGGTTATTCTGCATTTACTCAGACTTGTAGCTCCATGCTTTTTATTTCTCAACTGGGTCAGAGAAAAAATTTTATTGATGTTCATCTGTGGAAACATTTTGTTGAAGTTATCATATAATTGTCACCTAGTAATAAGCCTTTTGATTTCTCCCTGTAGAAAGTGGACCTGCATGAAGATAGTTATCTCATGTTACAGAAGGTTGACATAATGGAAGCAGCACTTAAAAATTAAATCATCTCATTAGAGTAAGTGCCTGCAACCACTTTCCAGATGACACAATGCATGATAAGCCACAACTCTGGTTGAAGCAGGGAAATAACATATGCTAGAGGATAAAATGTAAGGTAACCATCACAGTTACAATTAGGCCTGGTGTTGCTAGTTATCATATTAAATTTGGCTGTACCTAATGGAAAGTGAAAGAGAAGTAAAATTTCATCACAATTGACAAAGTGATTGCATTTGCAAATTTATCTTTATTTTTTCCTTCCTGGAATTCCATTCATATGTATAGTAGACCTGAATAATTTTTTCCATGCATTTATGGTAGCAGAAACAATATTTGTTTCTCTCTCAAGACGTTTTTCCGAATGTTAGGCAAATTTGTTTATGTCATTGCAATGATTCAGAGTACGGAAACTGTTAGCTAACAGTGGTCTTATTTTAAATAAAACCCTCATATTTGGGAGGTGTACTGTGACAGAGATGTTAGCTATTTCATTCATCCCTGACAGTGCATCTGTATATTTCATAACAAATTCTAAGCTGACATCTGTATTAGAAATCTAATCATGTAGCAAACATTTTCTCTCTGTTACTCTTTGTCACTTGTTTTACCACTGTTAGAGCTGACATTGGTACATTATTCCTGGGCAGGACACTAAACCTTGCAGACACCAGTTAGTCAAGTGTGTGCTCTGTTAATGGCCTTGGTCTGCCTGTATGCTGCTTGTGCATTCTTCCTGTTCCCTGTGCTCTGCAATGCATATTGCTTACATTTAACATGTGCTATAAATTGAATTTTTACTGCTAGGACTCCTATATAGAGCTGCACCTACTATTGGAAAAACTGAAACCCCCCCAGATTAACAGGCTGTGTGAAATTATTACACATCAGTCAAAGAAATGCACTTTGATATGTGCTGTCATGATTTTATTTTCTGTGCCAATTGCTCATCAAAGTTCAAAGGAAAGGAATATTTTGGAGATTTTTAATCTCTTCAGTCTGTGCCTTGCCAGACTTTTTATATTTATTTTAGAAAGGTCCTATAGTTTAACCTATTGCTAAATCACAAGTGTAATATAATTGGGAATTGCTAAGAAAACACCTTGAAGAGAAAAAGAAAAAAGAAAACAGGCTTATGAGCATGCCACACCTGTAATTGAGGTATATTTATCTCTTCAATAATCTTCAATGTGGAAAGGAAGCATAAAAACAAACAAAAACAAAAACAAAAAAAACCCAAACCAAAACAAACAAACAAAAAAAAACAAACAAAAAAGAAAAACAAACAAAAATAAACAAAACAAAAGCCAGAGAAGATGCAATAAGCTGATTTCTGAGATCTGAAAAACATTTATTTCATTTTCTTACCAAGAAAGGTAGTTGAGCGACTAACGGGATTAAAGGAGTCACTTGAAGACCCAGTGTACTCAGCTCAATGCCTGACTTCATGCATTATTTGGAGCAAGTCGTTCTCTTTAACCAAATTTTGTTGACTGAAAGATGTTCAGGTCAGATGCAATTGTATTCGGTATTTGTACATGCCCTGGAACAAAAGAAGGTAACTTATTGAAATGTCACCAGTAAGCCTTATTTCTGAAATAATCCGAGACAATATTTTCTCCTAAGATTCATGTTTAATTTAGGATTTCCATGGAATACATTTAGTTGGGACCCTCATATAAAACTTCATAGAACTTCTGATAAGCCTCCTGCAAAATAATAGCAGTGTGTCAAGTGAGTTAATGGGTGTCAAAAGGAAGAGAAAAATAAATCAATTAGCAAATGTTATCTTTCCCCTGATGTAGGTAGGCTTTTAATTAGACTATTTAATCATGAACAAATTCAGAATAAATATTGAGCAAATGTTGTTAATCTGTTTCCTGTTGTAAATCCTGAATATTGCATCCCCTCACTTTTCTAACTCTTTATTATATCCTAATGGCATTAAAATTCTCATTTTTAAAAAGTACAGAATCTAGTGTTGTAACTGTAGAAAAAAGTGTTGCCATTTTTCAAACAACAGAAAGGAGATGAAGAAATAAGTATCTGATTTTGGAATGTAGCAGTGTATTCAGAGAAATTAGTTTTGTGCATGTGATTAAAAAAACAAATATAATCCAAAACCCAGACACAAAAAACAACTTCGAAGTTCATAGTAAAATATCTAGTGTTCATGTATGAGTTTAAAATTAAAGATTACTATAATAATTGAACAGCATCAATATTAATGATTTGAGGAAGAAAACAGCAACAAAAGTTGTCATGCAATTGAAAAAAATGAATGAATGCATGTGAGAATATCTGAAAAGGTCATATATCCCTGAGGTGTGTGTTGTAATGAAATGCCTATGAATTATTATTTTCAGAATGATGTCTCTCGGTCTCTCATAGCAAATAACTGAAAATTACTTTTGCATATCACACTTAAGTACATTTCTCTGTCCTGAGAGGAGGATTGCCTATTATTGACGTCACTAATGGGCCTTGACCAAAAGTACCACAGCAGGACTAGAGCCACTTGTCTGCCATTGCAGAGTTCCATCATCACCTCTTAAAAGGCTGCTGCAATAGTTGTTGTTATCACAGTATTTTCCTTTCTTCACCCTACTGCATGAATGTCACGTTTCTGCTAAAATAAGAGCTACAAGTAGAGATACTACCAATGTCAGTAGGAAAGAATGGAGGGAGCATCCTGTCTGTGGCTGTTCTGCAGCACCCTTCTTTTATTTATTCTGAAATATGCTGTAGGAGTCTCACTTTTTTGAGCAAAGTTGTAATTCAAATGAGAAAGTCCATATCGCACAATGTATTTTTTATAGGTATTTAAATTGTGCATATATCTAAATAATCTCTCCATTATGTAATTTTTATAGATTTTTTTTTTTTCTCTATGTGGGAAATCACTGCCAAACTTCTACTGAACATATTTTCAGGGTGCAGCAGAAAAAAGAAATAAATAAAAGAAAATCATCCTGTTCGCAGTGACCATCTTCATGGTTCCTTATGATGACAGTAGTTGTCACACTGTTTGGAATAACTTTCTTTATGAACTATTGATGGAATTAATATAGCAAGCAATTAATTATGAAATAATGAGGGAAGAATAAAAATACAGTAAAATATACTAAACCACTACTTACTACAAATTACTGGAGTAAAAATATAGAAATATTTTCTGGTAATTCAGCAACTGTTAGTTGGGTTACTGCTGCCCCTGGGTAAGCTGACATTTTCATATGCACTAATTAGCAAAGAGGTCAAATAAAATCTCAAATAAAATAGTTCATTTGTGGCATTTTGCCTCTATGGAAGAACTAATCTCCAGGAATAACTGGAATAACTGACAAAGTAAACCCCCAGGTGTTCTAGTCACCAGGGCTGGCTATTATCTACAGCTAATTAATGGCAAATGAAATGGAGAAAAATAAATTTGTAGATTTAAAAAATCATTTTTATTGTTTAATGAAAGCTGAGAAGTATCTTTATCCCGAGGTAAGAGATGATGTTGCCTTGCCCACAGAGACACACTTGGTGTTGGTTATGATCGAATGCTGGAGTGTGTGGCAGCATTTCCAAGGCTGCCCTGGTGAAGTAACTCAGCCCAACATTTCCTCCACTCATGTGGAAGCCGAGCCAGCAACTCTTCTGGGCTGACGACAGCAGTGAGCTCTTTTGTTAATTAGTGCATAGAGAAATACCTAATTACACAGGAGTAGTAGTGACTTGAAAAGAGACAGCTGAAGTACCTGAAGAAATTACAGTCTGTATTTCCAAGCCAGCCACAACCTCAGTTCTTGTTTTAATCACAGAATTGCCCAGTAAAAATTTCCAGCTGCTGCAAATGTAATTTTATCTCCATGAAAAATGGAAGGAAAAACGACTGAATATTCAACAACAGCATCATCCATTCTCTCGGAGTCAGCATCTAGAACACAAATGGCCAAGATCATGTATGTTTATACATGTAAATGATGCTAAATTACTGCATCCTAAGACTGATGTTAAGATGAGCAAAGCTGCTATTCAGTAAGCTGCAAGTTTCTAAGGAATTAGTTTTGAAAAATATGATTTTTATCTCCTCAAAATACTTTAAAGAGTCACACATTTTAAATGTTCACTTAAACAGATTTGTTTTACTTTCTAGTAGCTATAAAAGCATGAGGTAAATTTCTTTGCAAATTGTCCTAACAAATACTTAAGTACTCTTTATTTGGTATTTTTCACTCCCTACTTTTTTACATTCATTTTGTATAGATGGAAATGTTTGCCGGTGCATAATGATGTGTTTTTATATATTCATACATCGTGCATTATTACAGCTTGCTGTTTCAAAATATAAAGGTTTCATGTGGATGAACTTGACATAATGTTTTTCCACATAAAAGTTAAAATAAAACCTATTTTAATTCAAATAAAGGCAGAAAGAAAGGTATTTGTCAATAAAAGTAGAAGTTTTTCTGTAAGGAGCTGGAGAAAGCAAAATTTTAGAAACCACAATTTTGAAATGCATATATTGCCATTTTTAATTTTATTCTCCATGAAGAAATAATTTCTGGCAAAATCAGTAATAACTTCAAACTGTCATTTGGTACCTTTGAAATACTCTGAACCAAACCAAATTATGTTTTTTTCCAAAACAAAAGCAATTCTTAGCTTCCTGCTAAAGGCTCCATGAAAACTAAACCAAGTTTCTCCTTTTGTGAATTTAAGTGGTATTCTTTTCATAGAGGCTTGCAAGCGTGGGTTCTTGAGCAGTGTGAATGATAAATGCAATTAATGTTTGGATACTTGGGGCCATGTGTTTATGTTGCTCTTGCTTATTGTCTCTTTTTATTTCAAAACGTGTATATCATGACCTATGTGTGCACATAATTTGTCAGTAGCAGAACACTATGTCAGAGGTCTCTTATCATAGGTAGTACATTTAGGGCTGACTGCATTGCCATTTTTTACTGCTTGTGCAGTGTATTTTAGCCCCCTCTGAAATCATGAAAAACATTTTCTCAGTGTTAATTGTTGAAGCACAAGTGTGCTTTGAAATTTCTGAGTTACTGGAAATATTCTTCAGGCCCCATCGATTTTATTTCTGTTCAAATGTGTTATGAGCAGGAATGAATCCATGAATCTGTCCTGTGCCATGTGCACTGGAAAAAATGGGTCTTACAGTCCTTCAGCTCTTGTTCAGCTTTCAACTTCTGTTGCTTTCTTTTAAGATCATTCTGGTTTTATTCAAGATACAAAGGGCATTCATTCACAGAAATACTTAATAGGCCTACTGATGTTTTTAATCCTCCTTACAATTTCAAATTAATAAATACATAATATATGTATTAAATAAGTACATAAGAAGACTACTATTGAATGAAAACATATAAGTAATAACTTAAACAGAAAAGAGAAATAAAATAGAGCCCTATATGACTCAATCCTTTAATTAGACTATATAGAAATGTTCTATAAAACAATGTTTAGATCTCACATGATGAAACACAAGCCTTGAAAATTGATAAATCTTTTTCTTAGTGAAGGACATAATTGACATTTTGAAAAATTATCCCTCACCTAAATGTCTGATTTTTTAACTTAAAACTGTAGACAGCATTTCATTGCTAAGGTCATGGTTTATCATTAAATGTTTCAATCGGGAAACCATCTTCAAATCAGAGCATCACAGACCTAAAAGAAAAGACAACAACTTACCTTTGTTTAAAAAATTTATTTTGTTATCTCTTATATTGATATTCAAGAGTATTGCCTATGAACCTGACACTGGTAAAATACTGAATCTTGATTGCCCAGACAATGATTACTTCTCATGAGTAACATGTTACTACAAAAGGGTTAAATGAAATCCTTTCCTCTAGAGTCAGAATGTAAAAATGGAACTAAAAATAAAAGCTGTTTCAGCTTTTGAGGACAGGAGGAGCAGAAGAGACTGTTAGTCCATCCAAAAATAGCCTCCTTATATCTACAGATATACAGAAAAGACATACTTCCTTCTGCATGAAAATAAGGTTTTCAAAGCGAAATGCAGAGTTATCTGTGAAAGCAGAACCTTTTGCTTCAATATATGTGACTGACAGAGGATTGTATGAACAGTAAAGATCCTTTTTTCAATATGTAGATAGTTCTAAAATGCACACAAGTGATATTTCCTTTTGAGATGGTCTATTCTCTTTTGGATTTGTATTTCAGATAACCTCCTGCTGTCCTAAGGAAATTGCATGTGAGTGGTGCTACCCCTCAGAACTGGAAACATGTTTATAGCAGCAGTATATCTGGGTACAGAAAATATTTTACAGTATATTCATCTGCAAGCTATTGCTGCTTTCAGCTGTGTAGGGTGGTTCTGCTGTTGCTGTGCAGTGACACATTAGGCTGGGCATGTAAAGTAATGCAGTGTGACTGATACAAGCTGATGTTACACTTCACAGCACAATGCTTCATAATGTGTTATGTCAATGAGAGCATTTAAAAAAGAAAAAAAAGTAATTCTCCAGACAGAACTGATAGAAGAATCCAAGAATAAGCTCTCTTCTCTCTTCCTCTCTTCCCCTCAAAAAAAAAAAAAAAAAAAAAAAAAAAAAAAAAAAAAAAAAAAAAAAAGACACTGAAAACAGAGGTCAATTTGTTTTCGACACACAAAAATAACATTTGGAGAATACATAGCAGTTGGTGGTTGTATAATACACTTAGAGCTGAATTAAAAGGGGGAAATAATTTTTATTTTAAAACCTGTCTTTCTCTTCACAGAATTAACATAATTTCACAGATGTAATCTCTACTGGCTTTCAAAGCCATGTGTTTTTGGAGGACTAAGACTAGAGTACTTTAATGTACTTCTAGTCTACATAATGATATGAGCATTTTCAGCTTGTAAGGCAACGTGTTATTTTAATTCCAAGCAGAAATATTTCTTTTATGAACTGTCTTCTTAGGTTTCTCTTCATTGTATATCCTTTTATTTATTTTAATTTTTAAGCTTTATGTCTGTTTTTCAAGATGTACTTTTAATTTGTTTTTATACAAATACCTTCCTTCAAGATCACATGAACATACAGAAGCGAAGCAAGCATGGTGTTTTCCTCATGTTATTATAAGCTTCTTGGATCTTATATTTTATGGGATCCTCCTAAAATTTGGAACTCTTTCCATCTTATGCTCAAATTCAGTCCTTATATCAAAAAACCCCAAACCACACCCTCCTCTCCCTCCCCAAAAAACCCCAACCCAAAACCATCATACATACACACAGAGACAAATGAAAACAATAAAAGGAAAAATTATTTCTTAGACTAGTTAAGCTTCTTTTGGCCTGAAAGTTTGAAATTGATTAGTTAATAAATTGTTAAATTTGATAATTTTTTTTATACCACATCTTACAAATTAAGCAAAAGGAAACTCAGAAATCAATGAAACTTCAGCATTTTGAAAAACTATGGGTGAGGGATTAAAAATTAGTCTTAAAATTATCTGCCTCTTAATCAGTGTATCTCAGCTTCCCAAGGATTATTCACTCAAATTAGGTCATCCTCTAGGCCACATTGCTTGTAATCTCAACCTCTAAAAAACATTTTTCATACTCTTGTAGTTGTAGGTTTGACCTTCATGTGAGAACTCAGCCAGGAGGGAGCTCCCAAAATAATGAAGTTCCCTATGGGAGTGGTGCTGCACTTTTCAAGTTTCTAGAAACCCAGGTAGTAAAAGCATTCATCATCTGTCACACATTTTAATCTTTTCAGACATGCTGCTCTTACCAATCAAATATTATAGTTAGTACATTTTGTTGTTACTTTGAACATGATCCAGTTTCACCTGTTCCACATAGTCAAGGATTAAATTATCACGTTTACACTATATTTTATAGCTATTTTCTGATAAACTGAAAGGAGAAACTAGCAGTAAGGATAAGGAAGTATTTTATTGACTGAAAAAGTTGCCCTGCTTCCTCAAAATAGATTTGGCTTTCCAATGCCAAATCTTTCATTCTAACAATCAAGAGGAAAATGTTATATTTTTCCTTATTGTAAAAGGTTATTTTAGTGTACTTATGTGTGCTTGGTTTTTTGGCATTTTTTCCCTAGAACAGTGCCTGTCTGTACAGTCCCACAACATTACTTGAAACAGAAAATTACAAGACAAATATCACAACAAATATGTCATATGAAGAAAACAATACCTGATTAGAAAAGATCAGATGTTAAAACATAGTAGAGATTTAAAATTAATGGTGTTTTTTTTAATTAGATAAAGCCACTGTAGTATGTCTAGCAAATATTAAGTAGTTAAGTGGATGAAATATGAATCACATAATGAGAAAACCTCTACAGATGAGTCCTTCGTTAGTCATGCCAGCGTTGATGAAACTATATCCTGTAGTCTCTGTTTCAATGTTGTTTACTCATAAAGGCTTTATCTCCGTTGGGAGACACTACCCAGTGGTTAACTGATTGCTCAGGAAGGATGTCATGAATAAATCTTCATGTGTATAAAATTTAGCATAGCCTCTTTATTTTAGCACCTTGTCCCCTATACTTTGTTACCCTGCTCCCAGCACTCCACAGGAATTCCCCATTCCTGCCACTTCCTTTACAAAGGAGAGAAACTTTCCTTTGGACCAACCTGTGCTGCTGAGTTGTCACTCGGGGCGGGGGGAGAGTTCTGCTGCCTCCTGGAGCGCTCTGCTACCTTTGTCCTCCACAGAGCCCTGCTGGCTGGTGAGAGTCTCCAATGGGATGGGGCTGACCTTCACTTCCTTAGGCATGCTTCTGCTCCTTACTTCTCAGCTTCCCATGAAAATAGTCTTTTTTTGTCATTTCCATCAAGAAAATGTAATCAACCAGTGCTGGACTTGTTGTTTGAAGTGTGGCTTATCTACTACAGTAAGAGCAACAAATAATTAAGGTTAATTTTGGTTATGGAAAAAGTAAAATTTTGGATCTTTTCAGTGTAATTTTTTTTCCTTCTTCCTGCAGCAGTAAAAACTAATATAAAAATAATAATGGGGATTTCTTTTGTTTGTTTGTTTAGACTTGTAACACACATAAGACTCAGCATTTGGCCAATCTCATTTACTTGGTGTTTTTTAACCAAAAGAGGATGGAAAAAACTGTATAAATACTTCACACGTAGGTGTACTCTTACACTTCTATAATAATAGCAATAATTTACCATTGTTTTGCTACCATTGATGTTTGGAAGGCCTGCACAGGGAATATTCTGTGGGTTTCAGCTTCAATCCTTTTTTTTTCTACATTACATATATATATATATGTGTGTGCATGCGTGTGTTAATCAACAATTTTCACTGGTGAAGGGAAACAGGCAGTTTCAAAGCACAGTTTATAGGTTTAGGTACAGGCTTTATATTAAAAGCTTCACCCTGTATTTCTCTCCAAAATAAAGGAAATCCAGATAAGAATCTGGTTGGGGTCCCAGTCACAGGTTTTACATGTGACCCCAGAGAGACCCAAACTAGGATGTGAATATGCAGGCACAACAAATGGGTGTCAGTGCACAGCCTCCATTCCCTATGGAAGGTACCTTGGCTAAATTCCTAAACAGTTGCTTCAAGCAGATACCTGAATTAAATTGGAAATCCAAAATTTCAAAAGACAAAAGACCAGAAATAAAATGTAGATAAAGTACTGTCCCTTTACTGTGGCTACATGTGCTAATGGAAATAAAATGTTACTGATGTATTGCTGTAGTGTTTGTGATTCAGAAAAGAAAAGGAAGAATAAAATAAAGGGTTTTTTTTGTTTTGTTTTGGTTTGGATTTTTTGGGGTTTTTTTGTGGCCCACTGTTGCTGCGGACTAGCTAACTGGAGGGCTGCTGGGGAAGGACACATGCTGTGTTACAAGTGCCAAGTCTGGTAGTTACATGCTGTAGTACAGACTAGTTCTTAGGCAAGTGCTTTTATACAGAACAAATCAGAGGAACTGTGGTTATTACTGGAATGTAATATTAAAACCAACATGAAAACTGACTAAAGGTTGCAGCATTTGCTATTACAAATCTTTTACAGTTAGCATATAGTCCTCTTGGGGTGAGAGTGATGGAGATAGGAGCAAGTGTTGTAACATGAGATCTGACATCATCTGATTTATTCATGTGCTTGAACAGTGGATTATGTTATCTGCTTGATTCGTCATTTAAAAAGGAAGTTATTACAACTGAATTTTAGCCACAGACATAAAAAAGAGGGAGTCATCCTGAAAAAGACTAGAAAACAGCTCACCAGTATATGAGTTCCTGTTGTGAAATTGCTTCTTTCCTTTTGCATACGAAGGAACATAATAAAAGATATTGATGTGAAAATAACTCTAAGAGCTCCATTTTCTTTTCCCTGAAAGCAGAAGACTAGAGAAAATTTCTTTTGAGGATGCATGGAGTATATTGAAGGAAATTTAAGACATCATTATAATCCTGTCACAGCTGGAAGAGGCAGGCTCCACCAGGAAGCTACTTCATCATCACAGCTTAATTTTATATTAAAAGGTTCAAATATGTAAGGTGATTAACACTTCCAGTGGTGTAAGGCTTTATTTTTGGGAGACTACAGATACTGCAGAAAACTGAGCATACTCTACCTAGAAAACTGAGGGTATTTTTCTTTGCTTAGGCTGTTGAAGGAGAAAATGTCTATAGTTGAAAGGATTGAAGAATGACATTGTGACTCAGTGTTCTTCGTTTTGAAATGACAAGACAGCATTTGCCCTCAGTCACAGCTGGTGTTAAGTGCTCTTAGGTATGGTCAGGAAGAAGGAAGGCTTCAAGCACCATGCCTAGATCTAACAGAAGACTTTAACATACATAGTTTTGTATGCCTTTCATTAAAAAAAAAGAAAAAAAAGAAACTATTTGCTTTTAACCATTGTTTACATAAGTGAAATTCTATAGATGTATTTTCAGTAACCTAATTTACATAGGCTGAAACACCTCATCAACCTTACCCATTCTTTCTATATAATATTATTCTGGTAGGGAAACATAATTTATCCATATATTTCTATTGTTGACATCTTTTTTTGTTTGAGAGCTATTCAAAAGTCAGAATAATAGTTGGTGCAAACTTTTGCCTGCTTATAGTGAAAAAGTTTTTATTTGGGTGAGAGGAGATCTCTCTTGTTGTACCTTCCATTTTGGAAAATGGAAATGCATTCAGAGTTAATTTATAGACAGTCTGTAATAAAAATAATTGTAGTAACAGTTTTAATTCGAACAATATCTTTATTAATTAAAAAAATTAAACAACACTTCATAAACACATAGAGAGTTTAAACAAAACACATTTGTTTCTCTACTTAAGGCTAGCCTATAATTTTGTAATAGCTGTCTTTTTTTTCCCCCTTAAGATTCTATTTCAAAACTTTGAGTTGCTCTGGTAGGATATGACACTGTTGTGCCAGTAGAACACAATGAAAGAAAGTGATATTTATCCAAGAGAAATTGACTGTGTTTAATAGGAAAATTATTCCTAATTAAATAAAAAAAATAAATAGGAGAATCTAATAGTTTTCTGAAAAAATATAGTAAAAGTTACAGATTTAAAACAGTTAAAATACTGTTAGAGAAAGAGGAACAGAGACTAATAATTAGCTTCTGCCTGTGATTTAGCTTGGAATAATTTGCCTAGGTAGTCAACTAATCAGGTTCTACTTTAAATAAAAAACTATGGTTGAGATTTTGGCTGGAGGACTTCAATAAAGTATTTTTTTAAGGAGAGGATGCATATCAGTGATGAAGTGAAAGGATGAAGAAGAAGGCTGTCTATCTAAATGGGACTTTGTATACTGTGGAAAAATGGTAGTGCCCATAGAGAGAAACGTGGCAACTTACCACTGCCAGCACCACCTCCCAGCCTCCTCCCTTTGATGCCTTTGGAAGGCTGGCCTGAAACAGCCTTCATTAGCAGGAGCTCGTTTGATCTGAAAGAAAAGAAATTAAAAACATCTGTGATAGGAGGAATAGGTATGGAAAGGGAAGACTTTTGACAGTCTGTTTTCAACTAAAAAATACTCTGAGGGGCTTTGGAATTTGTATTCTTAATCTATGAGTTTTAATTTGAGTTTGCACCTACAGAATCTCATGGGGAGCTAAAACTTGATGCCTGCCAATCAACCTGAACTTGCAACATGCAGAGCAGGGCTTCAGAAAAGACTCTTGTACACAGTGAGAGTGAGGAGAGAGCTCATAGTACGGGAGAAGGGAGACCAGTGTCTCCTGCAATTTTCACTCTTCCTTTCTTCTTTGCCTCTTATAGAGTTAATTCTGGTGGGGACACATGTACAGAGTGGAATCTGTCCTGATCTTTCCATGCAGGGTTGCTGAGAACAGTCCTGCCCTCTTATAGCAGTACAACCACTCCAGACCTCCTGTTAGTCTTTCATCATTTTTGTAAATGTTTTTGGGAAAGAAGGAAGAGCGAAATGAAGCTTTGTCACCTGGCTTACAGAATCTCTTATTTCAATTCTGATGGTGTCAGAACTGTAATGAACAAAGAACTCCAACAAAAGGAGCGTTTACATGACTACTCTGTATTTCAGCCTCTTCATCTTGTAAGCCACGTGTTTGTGCTCAAATGTTAGCTAGCTTTCCTTTATTTTTTAGTTTGTTTGTTGTTAATAGTAATTTTTTCAAGTCCTGATAATTTGAAAACCCTTCCAGATTTTGAACATAGATTGAAAGCATATTGCTGTTTTCCAGCTAATGGTTAACTTGTTTCATGAAAAATAAGTATATTAGATCCTTTTATGCACTTCTGTATCATCAAAGTCTTTAAAGCCACACAGTTCTAATTTCAAGTAGGTACCAAGTCTGAGGGCAAGATTAAAAAATCTGGTTTAAGTCTACACACAAAACTCAGTTTAAATTACACAGTTTTAAAGTTTCTCCATAAACAGAATTTTTCTCTTTTTTTTCTGAAAAAAAAAAACATTCTGAGTTTGAAACCTGCATTCGAACATAAGAGCAATGATTGTAGATAATTGCGGTAGACGTTTGTAAGTGAACAAAAGTCCTCCTTGATGGGATTTACACATGCCTGTTATTCTTCCATAAAGCTTTCACAGAGCTGCAGATTATACCTGTACAAGAAAATCAGTTCCTAGCCTCTAGACCACTCACTTGAAAATGTAAAGTATCTCAACAGGAGCTTCTAATTAAAATCTAATTGGTGGAACAGGAACTATTTTATTCTACCTTATGGTTTTGGCCAGAGTAGAAGACAAGAACAAATTATGTTGAAAATATAAAGGATTATGATGAGGGAAAGTGAGCTGGGAAAATAGTGTCGGAGGAGAGCTGTGAAGTAAAAACTATCCTAGCATGGATAATGTTATCAAATGTAACACAAATCACCTGTTAGTAAGTGGATATATTTCATGCCTGCCAATCCAGGCATCCTGTTGCTCTGTAGCTCTGCTGAATTAATATCTCTAGTCTTAACCGTGCTATGGCTCTACTTTGTAGAACCGTCAAAAATTGCATAACAGAGCAATCTCTAAAACTTTTGATGGAGCAGTTGAAGTACAAGACTTGTGTGAAAGCAGAAGAGCTGATGGTCCCAGAATTATGTCAAACCAACCCAAAGTTCTTCATTCTTTATGTAGAAAAACAAACCAAACCCTGAATTTGTAGAGCCCATGACAGATGAGAGACCACTATAGTTTAAACAATTGTTTTCCCCTTATTGCTCAGAGGAAAACACTCTATAGTTAAAAAAGCTAATGCTTCAAATACCTACAAACTTGTAATCAGTGTGTTGCTCTAAATAGCAATGAAGTGCGCTTGATATTCTGCATTGTTAGCATATGCCACACTTGGATAGCAAGCTAATAAAATGAACTAAAAATGTTGGTTTCAATTGCCTGGTGACAATGAACGCACAGAACCTATCAGACTTTCATTTAAAAAATAAAAGTTGAGAAATTTTTTTTTATTATGAAATTACTATTAGTTTCATATCAACCATGACAATTCTATAACTGACTCTTTCTTAACAGATGTTTTCCTGAAATTTGAAAAGTGATGCGGAGGTTGCTTGAAGCTTTCCCTACAGCTTATGTTGGTGTAGGTTTTTTTAGGTCACTGATTACCGTACACACAGATGAATACAGAAAAAAAGAGTATTCCTACTCCTGTTTTGCTTTATTTTGCTGATACTAAATCAAAGGGAAAAATTAAAATTTGGCCCCGTCTTCTAAAAATCAGTCTCATTTTCTCACTCTTTGTCATATAAAGTTATACAAAGCTTTTAGAATTATTCAGAAGATGATCTTTCCGTAAGTAACTATTAATCAACTCCCAATTTACGAACTTTATAAGCCTATCTTGCCAGTCACAAATCTGTTAGGGTTGTGATGGACTTAATACCTCTAAAGTTTGCAGAGTCTTATTTTGGTATACCATTTTTATCTAAAAGCTTTGGATTTGTAACATTTCCTGTCTAATCCAATAAAATAAGATAAAACCAGGTCAATATTCGGATGAAAAATCTTATATCTCACAGAGTGATCTAGAAGCAGCAGGTAAGTTCTTACTCCTCATTTAGCTCTGAATCACTGCCATGGCTCTGCACCCAGAATTGATGTCTTTTGCAAAAACATCCAACATAAAGATCTACCTTATTTGGGGCTAGAAATAAAGGATTCAGACACAGATATATCAGTCTCTGTCCTGACAAAATTCCAAGCTGTTTATTGAATTCTGCTTGTCTAAACCTTTGTTTGTTTGATTATTATTAATTTAGTGGAGGTATTTTATATTTTGTGAAGATATCTCATTTCACGGCCATTGACCCCTGGATACCAAATTCCTTTACAGATAAAAGACTGAAGATATTTACTTTGAACATGTGAATTATCTGAAAGAGAGATAAATCTCTTTAAATTTATTATTGACATGCAGATCTTAGAGCACGCCACAACATAAAAAATAATCATTATCCACACTTTACAAGTGGGAACAAGGCTCAAGGCATTGCAAGCATCAGGAGATCACCCAAGGACAAATGCCAGAAGATACATCTTCAAAATCTGTCTGTTTAATTCATTGTATATTGTTGAACTGATAGAACTATTTCATATCCTCTTGTTTTGCAAATCCAGAGAATTTAAAGCAGTATTTTAACAGACTTGACACACCAGAACTTACTGTATGAATCATATAGCAGTCAATCAAAGTTCTTTACAATTCTGTTTAAAATAATTTTGTATCACATTATTCACTATGGGACAGTGTCAGCTGTGTTTTAAAAATAAGTTCCTAATTTTAAACTGTAAATCTTAAGAAGCTGAAAAATAGCTACTATTATCCAAGGGAGAGGAAAAATAGAGTGGTTTTTAGATGTCAATTTGTGTTTTCTTATGTTAATACAATTTCTGGAAAATGTGTTTTAAAAGTAGCTTTCAACATATTTCCATTAAGCAGAAGTGAAAACATGATATATTCTGAGTGAAGTCAAAGAAAGCAGTGACATTTAATGATGGTTTTTAAAGGAGGGTAGACAAGTTTTCAGCCAGGGCTTCCAAACACATAAGTAGTTCTAGCAGTTGAAAGCATGGCATTTAAATCCTTTTGACATCCTTAATTGGATGTTCCCTCACTCTCTCGCCTGTCTTGCTATTTGCCTTTACTTCTCTCTGAGTTTTTCAGAATATTAAAAATATTCAGAACCATCTAAAATAATGCACTTAAATATTTTTAATGTCCTACTGTATGCAGAGCATCAAACCATTAGAGTCAGTGAAATTATACCTGGTGATATCTTACCACCCCATTTACCAGTCAAGACAGATAAATAGATATGTACATGTCTTTAAAATCTAATTTTTGCCAGAGGTTTGGTATGTGAAGAATTAAACTGACAGTAGTGGTGGGATGGTACAGAATGGGAGTAGTGTGAGCTCTGCATTAGTGCCTGTGTGTTTATATGTGTTTATATGTGTGTGCTTGTGTATGGATATGTGTGCTAGTATATATAAAAAAAAATTCTGGCTAAGATTTTTATCCTAGAATCTGGATTTTAAAAAAGCCATATCATCTTATATCAATATTCAATATTTTCCAGTTGACGTTTTCTTATCATGTTTCTTGGTATGTCATGTGGGACGTGCTAACAGTTCAGTAATAAAAGACCACCAAGCAGCTACCACAGAACTTTCAATAACAAAACACCTGCATGCAAGAGAAGAAGGGAAGTTTTGTCATTACTGCTTTTAAAACATAAAAAAGAAGGAAAGGTAAGAAGTAGAAATAATTATGAGAGGAAGCCAACACACACACAGAGACACCCACCCTAATTGTGTTAATATGTATGTCTGTGATTTATTCCTGTTTTTAAATTACTAAATTCTGTACATAGACATAGTCTTCCTAATTTTAAAATTATGTGGTAGAATAATAAACAGTTTAGAGAAGAACAAAATGAGTGTTCAAATCTGTGGAATAGCTTCCATGTAAAGAGTGACAGGTAAGCATGGAGTTTTTCTGAAGAACTAGCAGAAGAGGTGGAAGTGGTCTGTGAAAATGTGGCTCGGATGCAGAGAGCTCATAGGTATTAGTGGTCATTGTCTCTTGCAAGACAAAAACTAGAGTACCAAGTTAAGGCACAAGGTGACACATCCAACACCAGTACAAGGATTTTGGGGACCTTCATACAGGATGGTGCAGATACCAGACCTTTATATGAATTTACTTTATTACTGAAAAAGAAATAAAATCAAGGATAGTAACACATGGTGTGAGCAATTGTAGCCAGTGGTCAGTTTGCTGAAGTACTGAGAAGCAGATCTTCACCATTTTTTAATGCAAAACTTCACTACATCGTGTACTTTTCTGCTTTGTTTTCCAAGGAAGCAAACCATGATTTTAAGCAGAACAAAAATGAACACTGTGGGAGCATTCTTAAGCCCTGAAGCTGAGAGGTAAGCAATGCAATGTCACTGGTTTAATACAAAGTTTAATCTACCACAACATATGCTATTGTAGACACGAAGAAAAAGACAAACAGGTGGGATTTGTCAAATTTGAATCTTTTTAAATCACCTCTATTTCCATTTTCTTCTGAAAGTTCATTATTAAATTGATCTATTTCAGCTTTTCTAGGGCTAACACTTTTTCAAATTTTGAAGCCAATATCACTGACATTTAAAATAATGTATGCAGTTTTTCCTCCTTATTTCTTTATTGCATGATGATTGAAATGTTTTTGTTATATTGATAGTATAGCATGGAAGTGTCCAATCTAAGCAAACTCTACATTTTCGATTTTTTTCTTTTTGTTTATTTAATTTTACCACCCCCTCAGTTACATAACTGTGTTATGCGGGTTTGTTTCTTTTTTCCAAACCACTCATTTCAAAACATTTTATGTGTTTAGCACAGTACATCCCAAGCTATTGAACATATCAGCCAAGACAAAATGTGGCAGCTGTAGCCTCAGGTAACTCATAAATGGGGCTGTGTTCACATCTGAGAGAGAGAAGGAAAAAGTACAACTTGCTGTGCTTAGCAGTAACTGAGTTAATTATTTGCTGACATTGATATTCCACGATAATTGCCACATTCACAGGATTCCACAGAGCCTCATATGTTACCAAGTTCTAAATGTGTTTAGCCAAATTAAAGGAAATAAAATCAGGAAGTTCATGAACTGCAGATTGCTGGAAACAGTATGGCAGGAACTACAGCACTCCAAGCCTGTCCTCCTCCTATACCCCCCTCAGGTGCCTGATGCTGACCTGGGTCAGAGCTGCTCCTTTGGCTCAGTGTGACTTTGTGGCTGTACAGGGCGAGCCCCAGACGTAGCTGTGGCACATCCACAGTGTGCTGTGAAAGCAATGCACAGCTGACAGTGGAAAATACTGGAATTCCCCACACACATAACACAACCGACTCCAGAATACGACTATTGCCACGGCTCTTGGTCTGCCTGACCACCTGGACCAAGTGGTGAAAGTCCCTTTTCATTCCCTGGGAAGAAGTGAGAGGGAGCCAAGGTCTGGCACCACAGACAAGGCATTTTAGGAATTGAATGTCTTAGGTCATTCACAGGCAAAGAACAGCTAGCAAGAGGTGTTGAGAAACAAGATTTGCAGATTAAAATTGCCAGGTGGTTTATATAGGTAGGGCAGTTGCTGGAGAACAAGCAATGTAATAAATTATTGATTCTGTGGAGGGTGAGACAGCTACAGCTGGAACACACAAAGCTGAGCTGCCTTTGATGGGCACAGGATAGAAACCAAATTACCTGGGAGAGTGCTGAAATAGATCTGGAGAGTGCTGAAATAGATCTGGAGAGCAAGGAGGGACACTGATAGTGAAAGGGAAAGAAAGATGGTGAACTTCTGCTCAGAACAGAAGGAATGGGTAAGAATATCACTGCAGAGAGAATTCAAGCTGAGACAGAATTTCTGAGACAGAATTCAAACCAGGTGAAAGGATAGGGAGCTGGTGAGTTAAAAAAATCCCTTACATTTCTGTTAACACATATTTCTAATGAGTTTTGAGGCATCACATATAGTTCTTATATTGAAATACAAGATTTTTGTGTTTACTATCCACAGTAAAGCGTTTGAAAACTTCCACGAGGCAGTAACATCCATGAAACTGAAGTTCATTGCCCCCCTGACTATTTTGTCTCACTTTATCTTTGGTAGTAGATTAGTCACAAAATGGGATAGTGAAGCAAGAACTTGAGTTGTTTCTCTTGGTACAATAAATACACACTTCTCTCTTTCGACATCAGAGCTGTGAAACAAAGAAGCATTACAATTATACACATAAATGCTTCTAAGATGTGAAACTTTTGTGACAGTGATTTTAGCCCTAAGAACATCAAGGTTATTTTGGGGATTCTCAAAATTTCTGTAGCATAGATGCAGGAGGAGAAATGGAAGGGCTAGTGGCTGTTAAAGACCTTTATCCATGCCACAGCAGTCTGATGTTCTCACGCAACTGATGGAAATAAGTAGAAAGAATCTTCTAAGGCATGACTAATTATGAGTGAAGCTGGTTAAAAAACGAAGTTATGTACAAAGTATTTCTTGTGTCTTGGATATTTTTGTCTTTTACCTTTGGGTAAAAATCCTTCTTTTCCCTGTTTTTTTTCGTTCTCTTCTGGCACACAAGCGAATTGAAGGAAGTGGGTTAAACATGATTTTGATACTTAACTAAACTGATAAATCCACACAATCCCTGATCCCTCTGCAATGAATTAAGGAAGGGTCCAACACAATGACCTATATTTCAGCGTCTATTCAGGACCAAATTAATTTGTTTTTCAGAACTCCAGAATGTAGCCAATGAACAGACTAATAAGGAACAAGGTAATTATTTAGAGTGCAGGATTTGGGTAAAGATAATGGGCAAGGAGATGAGGGCAGACGGATGGGATTTCTACACCGTCAGTCATAATCTTCTTTGTTGAAAGCAAAAAGTCCTTTTCTGAGTTTCAGGGTAAAGATGTTCAGTTTTAATTCATGCCCATGCAGAGAAAAAGTGGGTTGATAATAGTGACTGTGCTGTTGGGAGAACACTTGACAGCCCACTCCTTAAAAGTGCTTTTGAGTTATTTGATTATTACTGCTTGCTGTGCAATATCTCACAGCTTGGGGGCAGGAAGTGGCTCACCAGCTTGATCAGTTTCTCACAGCTTTTTCTGAGGTGCATCCTATGCCCCGTGGTTATCTCTCGTTTTTTGCAGTCCCACAATACTTTTTGAAACTGAGTTGTTAAAAATAAAGTTAGGAGTCTTGTTTGGTTTTCCCCAAACAGCATTTCCATGGTTTTCTGGACTGCTTTAAAAGGAGTATGGTTATGAGGATGACTGCTGCACTACTGCATAGTGTTGTGGTCTGCATGTTTTTAACAATGCTCTTGGGTAATTTCTACTGATTTATTACTTTTGCTTTTTTTTTCATTTTGAACTATTAGAGCTCTTTCTTGCTACATTGTTTTACAATGCTTTCCATTAATTTTTTTTTTTTTTTTTTTTTTTTTTTTTTTTTTTTTTTTTAACCTGGACACATGTTGTGTTTCCTCAGATATTAGACATTGCCTATATGATAGTTTAGGCAACCTGCATTTCCCAAAGGTACTGTTAACCCATCTAGTGTAAAAAGGTATTTGAAATCTGACACCTATTCTCAAGAAAATTGCTCCCTTAGCTAAAGGCAAATGTTCCCATTTTTCCTTTTTTCAGGTATTTTGGTCTTATCCAGAAAGAGATAAATCTAGCAGGCAGAAGAGAAAAAGAAGTTAAAGTATATGCATCAGTTGGAGTGTTACCCTAACCCTGAGCTCATCCTGGACACTGTGTCCACATACGTAATGCCTATCTTTGTACACTCTTTAAGTTCCCTTTTGTTAACTCCTCATTAACAAACCAGATCTTTGATGTATGTTCCTATCTTAAAAGTGAGATTAGTGAACAGAAATACAATTATACAGTTAAATACTCAGGTATGAGGTTAAACACATCTGTAAGATTAGATTTTTTTCTACTTGTTCCCCATGCAAGTCAGTACAGACATTGAGTGCCCCATCATGCTGGCCTGACTGTGCTGTACTTACAATTCTTCCCTCACTGCTCACCCTCCCTGAGTATCTGAAGGATGGTGTGGATTACATTCATTTTAGCAAAGAAAAGTCTGCCAAGGTGGGCTGAAACTTCCTCATTTCAATGCTTACGTCTTCTAAGATCCAGGATTTGGTCAAGCCTTTTAGAATTCAAAACATTTCGGAAAAGACTCAATGTCAAGAATGATATATTGTTTTTCTTTAAAAGCATAGTCTTTGGAGCTGCTTTTTGGATCTTGGTTTGGGTCATATCACTCAGTATTTTATTTTTAAGGAGAAATTGAATATTGAAACACTTATATTAGACGATGCTGGAAGATACTTGGTGTGCTTGCAGGCACTCTGAACACACCCCCATGCTCTCTGATCAGCTCCCTGCTTACATTCTGGTAGCATTCATAAGTCTCACATAACTGGAAATTTTGTAAATCTCAACCATTTTTGTTATTATTATTATGACTTGTACATGTCATACATCCCTGCTAAGGGCACAGACTTCTATGCGTGCACAGCTGCTCAGTATTCCTACAATGCTCAAATTTGTGGTTAACCAGTACCCAAACTCTCAGGTGCTTAATTGTTGTAAGCTGTAGCAAGACATGTATGAAGCGTGGAACCACCCCTAAAAATCTGTCAAGTAAGACTCTGAACCTGTGGCTGGAGCAGACCCAGATTTATTACGGGAGATTTCTTGCTGCCGGGGCTCCTCTCTAAATGCATGCATTATTTTGTTCCCTTTTTTCCCATTATCATATGAATATAATGTTAAAAAATTCACAGTCACATTTAAATCTATTTTTCCCTGAATGTTGTTGTGACAGTATTTCCTCAGTATTGTATTTAAAACCTTTCCTGCTAAAAACCAAGCCCAAACACAAACACAAACCAACCAACCAAAAACCCTCAATCTGATTCTGAAATTTACTGTTGAAAATCAACTATCTTGTTGCAGCTTTACCTTTCATTAGGTATTAGAAAATAAATAATCTTTTAAGCAAAACAATATTACACCATTTATATAAAAGATTGCATAAAGGCTATATCTTTCCCTCAGGGCCCATAATCAAGACTTTTTCTATGTAGTTCAGAGTGGTTAAACAGCTGAAAGTAGTAAAAGAACAGGGAAGGTTTTAAGATGTGTAGAAATTTAATTTGTGCTAGTTTTTAAAAGTAAGACCATATAATTTTCTTAAAATTTTATGTTAAGCCCAAAAATAGAGAAAGGCAGGCATAGAATGACAGGGAAAATATTATTGAAATGTGATTTGGGTTGTAAGAAAATCCAGAAACTCTGTGTGTTGTGTGTGAGAAGCTTAATTAGTTACACACTTTTCAGCTTTGAAAATAGAAACCTAAATTTCAGGAGATAATTATGTTCTTCCTTTACATTTATCAGAGTCAGAGCAAAGCTTTCCCACCAATGCTTAGAGGATATCTCTGAAGAAATTAGCCCATAAAGGAAGCTGGCATGGAGGTGAATTGTAGGCTGTGAAACGGCTTGCATTATTTTCAGTGCCTGTAACATCTTTCAGCAGTAAACACCTGACAACACCACTCTTAGTATTTTGCAGATTTTTATATATTTTTTTTAACCTTAATTTGGAGTAAAAATTGGATACATGAGATCATGACTTTTAAAACAGAGGTGAGTTGAACATAATGAACATTTTCTTTCACATGTGTTTCTCTTATTTGCTATTTACTGCTGGAACATTATTTATAGATAGATTTTCCTCCCACTAGAATTTTGATTATGAAAAATGTGAAATTCAAGTCACACTGGTTACCTAAAATTCAGTCTGGGGGCGGGTGTCATGATGCTTTAGTTCTGCTTACATCAGGAGAACCATACTCTTTTAAACATTACTGGGAATGATTTTGATGCCAATCATCTACCAAGAAGGCAATTGGGAGACATATATCACGTGATGTGTAAACTTTGTGCATTGGAAACACCCTGGTCATCCAATAGTTAGTTCTACAGTTAGTTTACAGTTTGATTCTTGCCCGTGTAATGCTGCAGTGTGCTATTAAAACTAACAGATGTTCACTCTAGAGATGGTTGCACTTCATTTGTGAACAAAGTGATTCCCACGAGGATCACGACAAGGTATATTCTCTGTCATAACTTGAAACCCAAGCAAGTCCAACAGGTGTAAAATTGAACTGAGTAATTGAAACAGTATTTACCTACATGTTCCCAATATTAAGTTTTAGAAAACGTTTATGATCCATGCAAATGAAGACAACTCATGTATATTCATGCAATGCTATTATTCTAATTATCTTTGCATATGGCATAGTAAATATTGATACTAATAATAAAGTTAAAGCTAGATGGAATTGAATATTCATAATTTAGCTTACAGTACATTACAGATGTTTTACACTGAGAATTAATTCTGTGTGAAGTTATATATGACTCTGATAAGCTTTTATTTGGCTGCTTTTTTATATACAGTATTCTTATTCTGTCCTTGATTATCACTTTCTGGCAAAAAAAAAAAAGTCATCTATGAGCTTTTCCATTAAAAAAAGGTGGCAAGAATGATAAATGAAAAGAGCTTAAATTTTTCTGATAGAGAAGACCTACCTCATTAATTTTAAAAACCTTTTTATTTCTTTTACCACTGGAATGAAAAAAAAAATTTGAATGTTTCTCTCTCTGTCATAGTTGATTTTTCCTGCTCATTGGTTTAGTATGATTTCAGTATTGCAACTTGCTTTTCATTCTTGATATCTCTCTTCTCTTTTTTTGAAGCTTTGAAATTTCTAGAATTGCATCTGAAACATCCTGTGCAGAATCCCAAACCTTTGCCTGAACTTCTGTCCTTATGCATCTGAGGCATCACCTCTTAAATATTGTTGGTATCTGAGATTTAGTCTTTCTATGGATGTAGAACTACCTCCTTTTGAATTTCTTTTTACTGACTCATTTATCTTAGATTATTGTCATTCCCAGGGCTGCATTTAGACTTCTGGTCTATTTTTGTCTCATCTTCACTCTGACAAATAGTTCTTGTCTTCTTCAGTTCAACAAATTGTCATTGCTCTCTCTTCTCTTTTCAATACTTCTCTTTTCAATGTTTCTCTTATTCTTTTAATTCTCTTCTCAATCTTTCTTGCTTTCTGGGCTACTGAAAAAGAATTTTAAGTTTAAAAAATACTTTTAGAAGAAGGATTCACATATCTTAAAACTAATTAATTCCGCTCCCCTTCCAGCACTGTTTATTTTCCTTGAAACACAAGCAGGGAAGTCCGAGAAGGCTACATGGTCTCCCATTTCTTTTACTTTGGTGGGTGGCCCCATGCAGTTGCTGCAAGGCTTGCATTTTTGTTTTCCCTTGAAGAAGCAGTTTAATATAGAGAAGCTGTGTCATAGCATGATCTGTTCTCTAGAGATAAGTGTCCTGATGTTTTTTATTTTTGGCATTTGTTCATTTTCTTCTTGCTCAAGACCAGACGTGCTTGGAAATATGTATTAATATAGCTATAATAACAGTTCAGGTCTCTTAAGCTTCTGTGTAACTCATTTTGCTTTCAAGATCAGCTACTAACTGGTTCATATATTGTAACTATATAAATTCATTATATGCACTCAAAATTGAATATATATAAATTAACACAATGAAGGATTAATTTAATGATAGATTATGGCAATGAAGGATCTGCTGTTTGATTGGTAGTCCTTTTCGTTCTGCAGGCAGAGGTACTATGCCAACAAATAATAAATGGAAAGGAATTAAAACAGAAATTAAAAATTAAAAATAGCCTTCAGGGAAACCCTCAAGTATACTTTAAACTACATTGATTAAGGCATATTCCAGCTTGAAGTAAATAAATTAAGAGTAAATCTAATTCAGCGGGGTATAAAGCTCACAGATATATGCTCAGAGTACATTTAACAAAAGTTTATCTCTAAGTGTTCCTCAGTTTTGCACATCAAGCCCCCAGGTCCATTTTTTCTGGATGCCTGATTGCGTTATCTGTGCCTTGCATGAAAGTACTGACCTGAAATTCTTGTTTAAGTGACCATCTAAGAATCCTTTTTTAAAATATGTCACAGGCATAGACAGGATCCTTTTCTCTAGGGTAACATAAATTAAGCTGCAATGATTACAAATTCTTAATTTTAAAGTAAATTTCTGCTAAACTTAAAACACATATTTAAAGAAATAATATAAGAGTCTTATGAAATAATTCACAAATAACCTTGAATCATGAGCTGCTGCAAAAATATTTTCAACTGCATGAGGCAATGATGGAGAGGATCAGGTGGAAGAGAAGGGAAATGTAGCCTTTTTCTCCTTAAAAACATTAATTTTTAAAGGCTTATCTTTCTAGTTCATCTAGTAGAACCATAAATACTTTTTAAGTGAATTAGGGCCTATCGCTTGTTTAAAAAAAAATTGCACTAATATTCTCATAATCCATAAACCACTAACTAAAACACTAGAAAACCCCCACACATTAAAACACAAACATCCAACAACAAACTTTCAGAATTATTTCAGCATTAACACCTGGGTAGCATTCAGTTTAGAAAAGTTCAAAATCATATTATCAAACACAAAACACAATTAGTGAAGTAACACTGATATCTTTGCAGTCTCAGAAATGCTATTAAAATTACAAACACTGATGGTGTTGTGAGGTAGCAAATTTATTTTTCTAGTGTTTATTCTTGACCTTCACAGAGCTGCAGCTGAACTAATGGAATGAGGTTATTTGAGTGCCCAGGATGCTGATTAGATTATAGGTTATCCATGTATGATATACAGTTTCTGTAAACATCTTCAAATCACTCATTGCTAGCCATACTCAATTTTTCTAGAAAGCAGGTTTGCAACCCTCAAGCTGCGTTTGAATTATCGCAGTTTAGGGGTTTTTATCTCTAATTAGAATCTGATTTTTTTCTTCCAGTCACGGTCTCATCTGTGAGGAACTGTGATAGCTCCCTGTATTTGTAATATATTTCAATTTTTGATTAAAATTTTCAATATTTTTTCTTTTTGTATTCTGAGTTCACACCATGTTTCTTATGTTCTTAACTTCTAAGGAAAAAGATCCTCATCCAGCTAAAAGACAGAATTTTCCAGCAAGAAAAACGCTTTCTTTTGCAACAAGTGCTCACGTTTATGGCAGGGTTCTAGGCTGTGAATGCCCAGTGGAGAAATAAAACACTTTAACACTGTGTTTCCTTTGTCTGGATTAACTAAGCCTTGATCTATCCTCTGAGAGCTTCTGGCTACAGTCAAATAATGTAGTCTGCTTTCTTTTCCTTTCTTTCCTTTCCAGCATATGGGGAGGAGCACGTTGGGTTACTCATACTACTCATTCCTTGCCAGCTTCTAATATAAAATGGTATTGCTCTCTAAGGAGACTTGTTCTTCATGTGTTTTCCCAAAGTTCACTGTAAATTGTTCCCCTCTCTTACAGTTCTCTTACAGTAGTTCTGTACGGCCACGCTTTAGTTTTACCTCAGTTATTCTGCCCTTCATGCAGGCACATCTTTCAAAGTGGGCAACACAGACCTCCTCAGCACCAGCTCTCAATCCTTTGAGCCCACTGCTTGTTTTTTCCACAAGGCTGTGGAGCAGTTCTCCCTTGGCACCCTCGATTTCCATACCAAAGCCGACCAGCCCTGTCACAAACAACATCGAACAAAAGAGGTGCAGGCTCCTTTAGAAAATGGTCAGTGGATTCTCCCTTTATTGTGGGACGAGCTCCTCTTTTTACAGAATGTCAGAGGACAATTTGATTGGTAACACAAAGGTAAACTTTTCTATCAACTGGTCATCCGAGAGGGACATCAGAAAAAGGTCCCTCCTATAAGAAAGAATGTAAACATCTTTATATTTACAAAACATTGTTCTTCTGTTTACCAGAAGAGCGCCTGGGAAAGAACCCTTCCAAGATCAAAACATCCCAGGCATGAAACTCAGGACTACACAGCCCTGCAGCAAACGCGCTGGGCTGGCTCCCTGCAAAGCCCCGTCAGCAGCGCCACCCCATCCCCCTGCTGGAATGTGACAAGCGTCTGGGAAATTGTAAAGTATCTCGAAGTTGGATTCAGCAATTCAAACACTGCAACATCTTTTCCATTCTAACACTTTTAGGTTAAGATGTATCATTTTCTCTGGCCTGCTCCGGGTCTATATGTAAGTATGTGCATATGTAAGTGCACTCATGGTAAAGCAAGGGAACTTTGCAAACAGGCAGATCTAAATCTAACCAGGGACTAAAGAAAAAAAAAAAATCAAATATTTGATTTTACAGCAGATATCTGATCACTATACCCACTTTAAAAGGGACTATTTGCACAACTTTCAAGCATTTCACTTATAGAAACTAGTATTTTTCGCACTGTGATTTTGCAGCTCAGCTACATGTGCACACTGAAACCATTTAGGTCTGAAGCAGTCAGCAGAGAGTTGTAGTAAAAACTTGTATTTCTATTTAACCACAAACATATTAATTGCTAAATGCAACAGTAATGAGACATCAACAAATAATAGGTATACAAAGTAAAGTTTTTTTGTCATGGTTTCTCTATTTTAAAAAAATTCGTATCTGGTCCTTCACATTCTCCCAATGAAATTGTATTGCATATACTAAAGTGGCAACATCAATGTAAACAAAAGTATTAACCACAGACACTAAGAAATTGTATTCACAGGCAACATACACTGCATTAAAAACAAATCCAAAAATTACTTTTAAATTTCTTATTAGACCAATATGTAGATGTACTCAAGAAGAACTAAATAACCCTAGTTCCTGAGCAGCCTTAGGTTGCTTTTGCTGTGTTTTACATGCTTCCAGTTGCATTCCAGGACAAGGGAGTAAGTGTATGTGTTGATCCAGCAGTGTTGGATGGGAGGAATCATAGTATGAGATTTGCAGCTACTGTTTAATATACCTTGAAAATTAAAATTTATGCAATTTCATGCATCCATTTTAAACTGAAAGCTTCATCTGGAGCAAAAACCTCATATTTTTCACAGATTGCATCACTTGTTAAAGACTCCAAAACTGGATTTATTATGTTTTGGATCAACAGCTGTTTAATTATTTTGTGTAAAGAAACTTGCTTAAAATGGAAAAACACAGGATACTGAACAAAAAAAATCCTTTTAAACTAGGAAAACAAACCAAAGATTCTGTTTTCTGCTTTTTTTCTTAGACTTTGGGCTACAAATTATTCTGTGATTGTTTATTTAAAGGCCGTTCTGCTCTAAACTACCATTCGTGCAATAAAAAACTGTGTAAAAACAAGCAAACAAACTAAAAACAAAACCAGCAAAAAACCTTACAAAAGCAACATAAATTTAAACATTACAGAAAAAGCTGATCTAAGGAAAATTCACCATCTAAAAAAGGTTTATATACACATATAGAGCTGTGAAGTCTGTTGGCATCTAATGATGACTGCAGAAATGGCGAAAGAGAAATAATGTAACACTTCTAAAACTTCATGCACTTCCAAATGGATACACCTGAGAAAAAAAGATAAAAATTGAATATGTTGCATTTGTTTAAAATTAATTGGATTACCTCATAGAAAAATTATAATCAGATTATCAAACATTTAAATCTCAGTGAATCAGATTTCCCTCTTTGAGCTTATGGGAGGGAAAATTCGCCTTGAAAAACAGAAAATTTTGCAGCTCTTTCTTGATGATAAGGCAGAGGAGAGAACTGATGTGACAGCTCAGTCTAACAGAAGCAAACTAGTTTATTCCCCTCTGTAACACCTAGTAGGAAGCAATGCAGTGTCTACTGATGAACTGACTTACTCTACCAAGGCTTTCACATATATTACATTTAAAAGACATGAAGTGTTAGATATCAAATCTTCTCTGGATTGCTGTAACACACACACACAAAGAATTTCAACCTATTGTTCCACTCTTGTCTTATATCAGATATCAAAATAATGCAGAAATTCTTTCCTGTATTTCTTAATCCAACTAATATCATGGCAAAACATTCAGCCCTTTATCATGATATGCAAAATCAACATATTTTTTCTTAATAGAAAATGAAATATTCTGACTTTATTCCCATTTTTACTGAATGGGAATAAATTTATTTTAAAGTAAATTATTGAAACAATATTCTTGAAAATGTTCATCTGCCACAGGAACATAATTTCTGCCAGCAATGGCTCTTTAGCTTGATACAGAGTCAGGGAAGGCTTGACTTTTCTTTTTCATTTATTCTCCCCTCCTCTGCACCTTTTCTATTTTTTTTTTTTCTTTCCAGATAGAATACTGCATGTCAAAGCCCTGGAAAGGCCTGGGGGAGCAATTATCACCATATTTCTTACACTTTCTCTTTTTTCCTCCCCTGCTTGTTTCACACTGTTCTGCTTCTTGATTTTGTTACTTAAGAAGCTTTCTGAACAAGAACTACATTGTTTTCCAGGACTGGAAAATGCTTCAGGATTGTAGGTATGACTGCAACATAAAATTACCATTATAAATAATGGAATCTTATTTAATAACAGTAATCTGCAGAGGCTGAACTCGTGGAGCTACTTAAGGCACTTTGCAAAATGCACAAAATAAAAAAAAAAACCAAAGTGAAATTTCTTTCAGCAAAAGTGATTCATTTTTATATAAATTGTAAAGTGAAATTTGTTTGATTTTAATCTCACAAAATCTTAATGCTTGGTGGTTCTGACCCCCTAGAAATCTGATGTTCATTTTACAGAGCTTTTCCAAATACAAAAGAAAGAATTCAATGTTTCTTTGATGGCATTCCTCTGGTAGGAAAACCTTTTCCTTTCTTACAGATGTTGCATAAAACATGAATGCATTCTTTCCACTTTATCCCATTGAGATCAGACAGAGAGATTTGCCCTGGAGCAGCCCTAGTTCTTCAGATTATTTTGCTTGTTGTGCAGGGGGTACATTTCTATGTTGTTGTTTTTCATGATGCTACTTCAGTTTGGCAGGTAGGTGGTATTTCTGTGGATGCAAAAATGCATCACACAATGCAACAATGTTTCACACAAAGCAATATTCAGGAGCCTAATTTAATGCTTGCCACATTCAAGTGAGTGATTTTTTTTGATAGATCCGCTCCATTTTTCTTGTGGTTCATACTGTACTTTTATGAATCTCAAATGGGTATTTTGGACACATATTTTATAGCCAGAAAATTCTGATATCTGGTAGCCTATTTAGTTCACAAATCATGAGAATCAGAAAGTTCTTTCAACCTACATGTTTGCTACTAAATAACTCAGCTTTTTGTGTGAACAGGGTTTTTCTGTCTGGCTATGACAATCTTTAATGTTTTTCTGTTCACAAATCACATCTCCTCCAGTTTATTTTTAATGCCAGCAATAACAGCTATTGATTTTCTCATAATCCAATTTACCACAGTTGATACACCAACAATTCACAGCACAGGTCTCAATTTTCTCCTCAAAGCATCACACTTATATACATTCATTCACCTGGAACTCACAGTGGGAAGGGTAGGAAGAATCATCCAATATCTCAGTGCTCACCTGGAAGACCCGTTTTCTTTATGAAAGGGATGTATAAGATCTAAAAAACCAAGGAAAGACTAATCTATAGGGTAACCAAGAATTGAGACCACAGAATTCCTTAGCCGAGTGATTTTATGATGTTGTCAATGAATTTGTTCTGTGTTCCTCAAAATAAAACAAATGGTTACTTCCATGTGGTTTCCTATGACTGCTTGTACATTTTGTGTAAGACCTAAAGACAGGTTTGAGAGAAGACATCAAAAAGAGTCTGGGCTTTCCTGCCACTGACATATTTTGCCTAAACAGCACCATGAGATTGTTAATTTTTGAAATTTGGGAGTGATCACAACCAAAGATCTAGAGAATAAATTTCCATGTTAATCAGCTGAAATAAACTTTCAAGCCACTTTACCCATAAACCATTTTTTCCTTTTCTTTTTCTTTTTTTTTTTAATATTGTTTGGCTCTTATTCTGAAGTGTCTAATCCTTTGTAGAGTTACACATTAAAACAAAACCTAGGTTTTTCACTGAATCCTGGGTATTACCCTGAAGTCAAATACCTTCTGAAGCTAAATTTGGCAATCCTTCTCTTGTGTCCCCGAAGTCCCAAATGGGATCTAATCCAAAGTGCTTGACAAGATAAAAGCATGAAATCTGTCTTCTAAAACCCACATATTGCCATTTTCTCTTGTATATAACTTTACTCTCACAGCTAGGGCATTCTAGGCCAAAAAGTAATAAAATTAGTTGGGCTGCAGTCCTTGTGAAGATCTCTTACGCCCTATTTGAAATTATAGTAATCTGAACAGTAAAGATAGGCGATATGAAATACATACATTGTTGCCCTGCCAATGAGAAAGCTTCATAAAAAATATGATGGTTGTATTTATGAAGAAAATGTTTATTTTCCTAAAGATTTTCTACTGGTCGTCATTAATTACTTATACATTCTTTCCATAAAAAAATAAAATTGTTTTATCTATAGAGGTAGATTCAGTTAATGAATTAAAAAAAAGAATCAAAGCAAAAAACCCACAATAAAATAAATTGTAATAATAAAAAAGAAAAAAGTAGAGAACTAATATTATGCTGAAACATTAGAAACCAAAGAGATATTTTACTTGGGTTCACAGCAGGCTAGCTGAACACATAAAAAAAAAAAAATTAATATCTATCCATTGGACATTTTTTGAGCATAATATTTATCTTTTTATTACTTTTGTTGTGCCCTGGAAGGCTGGTCATTTCCCTCAGTGGCCAAACACAAAAGAGGTGTTCTAAACAGTTATCTGAATTTGATCATTTTTCCCATCACAAAATTAAAGCCAGTTATATACCTGGACAAAGACATTATTGTTATAAAACTGGAGATACAGTGAGAGTCCTAAAAGTGCCTAGATAGATGTGTATAGCTGAAAGATAAGAAAAAATACCAATTTTAGATGAAAGTTTCTGCTTTTGTAATGTACCTATTCCTATGGTTTATTAAAAAATCAAATCTTTCACTTATAACTGTTTTTTAAAACTCTTTGGAAGCTCCTCAAGGACAGAAAAAGTGCAGACGTGAAAAAAAAAAAGGGAAAAACATTACTGGGAAAGATTTTAAAAACCATTTCTTGCAAACAGGTTAAATGATTATGCTACTTTTTTTGTGTGCTGATATATTGTAGTCAAGCAGATCTTTACTAACATAAAAAGAAATTAATAAATGACAGAGGAAAAAACCAAACATTTTTATTTTTGTGTGTAAACCTTCCTGTTAATAGGTTATTGCATTTGTAAAGGATTACAAAATCAAAGCAGCTTAGGAAAACAACTAAGGAAAAAATACAAGAGATAAGTGTAACCAAGCTCAGTAGAATTCACAGCAGAGTGCAGAAGAAATTAGATAGAATAACCTCTATCTCACTAAGAACTATTTTTCAAAATTTTTACAGGTTTCTACATTTTCCAGTTTTAGATGCTGTGAAGAAAGATTTATAAATCATTGAAATATTCAAACTAAGAGAAATTGCTCACAGAGTAGTTATTAGTATCTCACTGACAAATGATAACTATCCTAATAAGGACAGAATATAACTTCCAAATATTTTTACTAAACTGAGAAAGAAGAGGTGTCCACCCTTTAAAAACCAGATTAAAAATTTATAGTTTATTTTTTTTAATATTAGTGATAACTCTTCTAACCCTCTGCCAAGCCAAAATTGAAACTCTAAGAAAACGCCCCAAAAAACAAAGAACCAAATAAAAAATGACCAAACATAAATGCAAACAAACAAAAATACCACCTGAGGAAAAGAAAACAAAGCACTTAGTAGTCTGGTTAAAATACCAGAGTAACACAGTTGTGGAGAAAGGAGAAATAAATTCAAGATTAATGTCACTACTACATTTCATTAAAATTACCTGCCAAAAATGGGATGAAGTAACAAGTATCAGCAGAATTATCAGCCTACTTGGCACTGGTTATGTGGCAGCCAGTTCAGGAACATGAATATTTCTGCCACCGTGTTTCTAAAAAATCTAGAAAAACGGAGATGAGTGCAGAGAAGTGTTGTATGGCACAAAAGACACCTATAAAGTATAGTACATCAAAAGATTTCGATATTTCCTACTGAGGAAAATGGGAAAATATAGTTAGCTAAATTCCTAATTAAAAAAACCCCATGTTATTATAAACCAAAAAAAGACCCCTAGCAACAAATAGAAATAAATACTGAGATCAGCTCAGAGGTTGTAGAGACACTTTCACTGTAAGTGCTCAAAGAGAAAGAATAAAATTTTATTCTTATATCTGCTTTAAAAAGTCTATGAAAACATTATTCTGCCTCCCAGCTGGGGAAATCTTGATTCTCCCTGACAGTTCTAAACATACAACTCTATTTTTGATTTAGCAAATTGGGAAATAAATGAGTTTAACACCTCATGTTTTTGGAAACCTAACAAATGAGAATAGAAGAGAAAATGAGACCTAGTTCTTATGCAAAAACCTAGAAAGAAATGAGGTTACATCTATGTAGTATCAAGAAAGCCTCTAGATCCCAAGCAACTACTGTGGAAAACTGAATTTTCTAGGCTTTTCACAACCAATCATATATTTCTGAAGGCTTCTGCATGAGCATATGTGGTATGTTACATGACAAGTTGAAGCCAGCAATTAATGAATAAAGCTATTTTACATTGATAGAATAAAAACCCATTGATGATCTATGCAAACAATATTATTAAGTTCTAGCTTTTAATTATAATCCAAGTTTCACAAACGGGAAGAACTCTTTCCTAGAGATCAAACATTTCTTGATATAACAAGATTTAGTTGTTTTCAGTGTCCTAGTAAATAAAGGAATAAATCTGAAAGAAGTGAATCAGTTGCTTTAGATTAAGATGTGATCATGAAGATTTTGAAGATCAGTCACTTTTGAACCTATGGGTGACAGCAGTAATATATGCAAAAACTAATGCAAATTCAGAAGCTGGTTTCTACCAAATGTGGAATGGCTTTGCACAGCTTGAGATGCTTAATGGGGTGAACATTTACTTTTTTTCCAGACGAAAGTGCCTTTGAATGATGAAAGCTGCTCATAAAAGGGATGACAGAAAGAATACTTACAATCTTCCAGACTTCTGCTTTCCTGTTGAGAGCTAGGTCTACAGGACAGGTCTACAGGACAGGTCTACAGGAATTTATGTTGGACACTTTCAAAATACTTACATAAAAGCTTTGAGCATGAGCTGAGAGTAAACTAGCAAGTCAGTAGATGAAAAAGCAGATTTTATGTGGTATCTGCCTGCATTAAAGTCAGAAAATTGTAACACTTGTGGCCTAAAGACCAAGTACAAACCAATATCAAGCTTTGCACTACTCACCATGCCCTCTGTAACTGTTGTAACAGATCAACCAGAGATATGAATTAATGAGGATTTTTTTAGGTTACTTACCATGTAATATCTGACAGACAGAAAGCCCTGATATTAAACAGACTCCAGACTGATCTGTCAAGATCAAATGAGATGAAATTTAGTATATTTTCGTTCCATATAACACTTCAATGCTTCAGTAAATGACAGTGATAAAGTATTTGGAGGTTTTCTGGTTAAATTTTCTTTTTACATTGGAATTATTTATCTTTTGACTTTTTATGTGGACACATTTGACTTCAGACTTTGTCAACATTCCATCTGTAATCTGTCAAATGTTTTTCAAGACATATTTATGAGTCCACAGCTTGCAATCTAACACTTTATGTCCTATTGTCATCAATTAGTGTATAGCTTTTCAAAAGTGCAGTTACAGAATAGAATACAATCAAAAAAGAATATTTAATTTGGAAGGGACCTGCAACAATCATCCATTCTGACTGCCTGAGCACTTCAGGGCTGACCAGAAATTGAAAAAAACTATTAAGGTCTTTGTCCAAATGCCTCCAAAACACTGACAAGCTCAGAGAATGAACCACCTCTCTAGAAAACATATTCCAGTATTTGAAACATAAGCTCATACAGTTTTACAGAATTCATTATAGCTAAAAGGGTTCTTAACTCTAAATATTACCTAGGGATTCCAACCTAAATTTAAAGCAGCTTGAAGTTGGTGGGGTGAAGAAAAAGGAAGTGGGGATAAGAAAGACAAAAAGAGAAAAAAGAGTAAGGTCTCCAACTGCTTTCAGTTTTTTCAATACTTTTTTTTTTCTTCGCTAGATTTTTCATGTTGCAACTCAGCAACAAAGGTTTTAACTATGTGGAGAAAAAATTCTTATCTTTGCATGTTCTTTTGATGGCATTCTGCCTTTTTTAAAACCAGCATATATGCACATAAGCACATAAACATTCCTCTACTTCTTTCTGTCATCTCAAAGATATGCCCTTATTTTCAAAGGTTCATATATTGCTTTGATACATCACATAGGCTAAACTACTCAGCTTTATTCATGTCACTCAGCTTTATACATGCATGTTTCCTTGGAGAACCTTCAACATATTTGCTGATATTAAACATTTCCTTTTTAAAATGGAAATGTCTAGGCAAATGGCAATCCTCTGTACTGTTTTTGTTTAGTGGATATTTTTATGAAACTTGAAGAGTTTTAAGGAAAACAGAAAATCTGTCACTTTACTCATGTGACTACTAGCTTTTAAAATAGAGATTGATTAACTTTGTGACCATGGAATAATTTGAAAGGTTACCTAAATTTTTAAACAGAAAGGACTTTCTCATTTTTCAAGCAGAATAAGTAAATAGGTTAGTTGAGATTGTTATGAGGATGAAAATGTGTTAGTTGCTTTGGGGATATTTGAACTCTGCAGCAAACAACAAAGGAAAACTTAGTTTTCATTAAAATGTCAGAAATTCAAAGTGTATTTCAAAAGTAATTAAACATAACCACCAAACTTACTAGGTCAGGTGTGGAGTCACATACTTCTAAATCCTATGCATTCAAAATTTCTTCTGAATCAATGCAGAATAATGAGGATTTTTTCCCATGCAGTACAATGTGAGTGGTTGCATGAACTAAATGCGCAGTGGCACTAATTAAGGGGTTGCCCTACTCTATTTCATTGGAGCAGTAGACCAGATAGACCTGTAGAAAGAAACATTTATAGATTTACTCACCATTCCCTATTTCATTTGACCTTTGGGCGCCTGAAAACCCACTGATGAATTCAGCCTATTAAAAATACAATCTTAGGATTCATATCAGAAATAACCAAATTTCATAATTCCTATATTCTGTTCATTGTATAGTGAAACTGAAACTAATATTTTATTCAGTGAGTATCTCAATGTGGCTTGCTATTGCTCTTGCTTTTACATAATCCATAACTATTCATAAGACTACATAAAAAAACCTAGTTTTAGTGCACTATAGCCCTAGTTATAACGATAGAAAAATTTTGTATTTCTTGTAAGAGGTAAGTTCAGTGTTTGGGAGTGACACCTTTATTCTGGAAGTGAGGCAAAGAATACAAAGCTAAAAAGCCTGTTAAGCTATTGGGTAGAAATGGATTTGGGGTGAAATTCACCTTGTATCAACCAGTCAGCTGGATCAGCCAGTGTGCCTGTTATTTCTCCACAAAACCCACAGGCTTTGCATGTAAAAATACAGAATATCTCCAATATTAGAGTTTAAGCTAAATGAAATTCAACAATATATTCTTAGGTAAGAAAATGAAAGACAGATTAAAAAACACAGGCAAAGTCTTACATAACAACTGTACTGCTGTGGACCTCTTATACCCTAAAAACTATCACAATTCTCAAAGTGCTTTATGAAGAAATTCTTACAAGACATTGCATCTCACCTAATTAGGAGAAAAGGAATCTTCCTGTAAATGCTTCTTGTGTATTTATGTTTTATTTGATGCATAGTATTGCAAACATACATTTCAGGAAATGTTGTTTAACAGCTTCAATGTTAACTATTCAGTGAGCTTTCAACAGTAAAGGTACAATTGCCACAGCAACTAGAAGCATTTTAAGAGAAACTCAGTCCCCAAACTAAAAATTGTTGGTTCTTTTTAAGGATAGTAACTTAAAAGCTAATCTTTAAACAAGTATAATTTGAAAATTGAATGAAATTAGGAGTCCCAGAAATAAAATTATTGCAATTTTGATTAAAATGTTTCAGGGCAACATGCAAATTATAGTGATTTATCCACTATAAGTATTTTCCTTCTGCTTTCAACTCGTCAGAATAGAACCATAAAATCCTATGCCGTGTAGGTGTCCTATCTGATGGCCTCCATCCATTTAAGTTTGTAAGTCAATTAACAGATTGTTATTTAGAAGGGCAAAACCAGTGTGTACACTGTGTACAATGCAAATAAAGCATCAAGATATTTTCTGTGCCTCAAGTACTGTATGCCTAACATAGTCCAGTTAGGACAAAATATCATTTTTGAGCAATATTGGGCACCAATTCACAGTGTTTAATGTAACACTGGTTTTCAATAGTTATGTAAAATGTGTCAAAGTCAAAAAATGTTTTGTATGCATTGTTTAACAAGATTTCTAGGAAGTGAGACAATTGTTTTTTGGGATTGATTTACAATGTATAACACAGGCTAATTTCTGCAACCTGTTGCTTGTTATATAGATTCTGTTTAATAGGATTATCTATTTCTATCTAACTCTCATGATATATGATCTACCCTACTCAGACTCACGTTATGCTAAGCTGGTATACTGGACACACCAGGAGAGATGTTTTTCTCTGAAAACCAACAGATGCTGATGTTATGTTACACTAAAAATAATACCCTTGTGTTACCATAATGGAACTATTCTGTCATAAAGAATTGTTTTGTAAATCAGCACTTCCCTCCTCCCCCGCCCCTTTAATACTGTTGTATTTCCTCAGCAGTTTGAGTTGAAAAATCTGTTATGGTTGAGTCACCAAAAAGAAATAAATACAGGCTGCAATTGGAGTCTAGATCTGTTTTGTGCATCTTTGAATCAAAACTATTCCCTCTTCAGTATTGAAGCTACAGTAAGCAGTAATGGAACATGCTTCAGAATTCAAAGTACTAATAAGATGCATGCTTCCTTGTGTATACTTAAAGATGAGAGTCCTTGATGTACAAGATTCTATGGTTATGTCTGAGCATTTTTAAAGCCTGAAAGAGATCTAGTGGAAATTCAGAATACGGAGTCTGATATCTGAGAAATTGAAATCCTAAGCAAGTTAAAAATTTAGCTATATTACTAAGAATAATGCATTAAAATATTTTATAGCAGTTTGATTTTGAAGCTCAAATACACTATTTAAGAGAATTTAATTTTCAGACTTTAGTAGACCAGTATCTCTTTTTTATAAAAATTTTCTTGTCTGAAGAGTTATCCATTGGAATTAGTTAGCAGAAAAAGCTCGCTACCGCTGAAAACAAAATTATTAATATACCGTGATCCCAAGAGTAGCACAGTATTTTAAGAAAATATGAGCTCTGTTGAATGATCTTTTGAAACACAGTAGAAAATTTTGTTTAAAGAACTGAAAGTTGAAAACTGAGCATTTGAAAAGCATAAAGAAGTGACTCACTCTTGGGAGCCAGAGTTGCAAATAATATCTTTGAGAAACAAATAAATGAGTCACTTGTGAAAGAGGGAGCAGATGATTTTCTTAATCAAAGCACTGATTGACAAAAGAAAGTGGAAATAATACTCTGGAAATCAAACATATGTACAATATATATATATATGGATATGTAAAGTGGGTTGATATATCAATTAAATAACCGAAATCTTCACATCCTGTCCTTGAACTTCTACAGTAGTATCCACTAATTATAAAATTAGTTCTGCCTGCAACAATGGCACTCTTTAAAACATTGTAAGTTCAAGTGTAGTCTACTAGAAACAGGGCAGTATAGTCAAGATTACAAAGGGGATCAAGAGAGCTGTCAAAGAATTGGCCACAAAAAAACCTGTATTCTAGTCCGACTTAGGCTGCCCTCTGGAAAGCTACCAAGCTTCAGGGCTCTACACCACTTGTAATAGCAAATGCTTTTATTTGAGTTGTCATATTTTTTCCTTTAGACAATTATAAAACACATCCCCAAAGAGGCAAACAAGCTATGGTTGTCTCAAATCTGTTGTATCTACCATGCTCCTCAGTACAGGAATGCAGAACTTTTCACCAGAAAGCAGCAGAACATAAGAAATTGGGCTGGTTCCTTTTTTTTTAAGTTAAATTCTGACTTCTGTGTGAGAGCAACAAAACTTTTCTCAAGTTGAATAGTAAAAAAATACTTAAAGTATTTAATGGTCTGCAGTGTCTCTAATTTTGTCTAAATGAATATATAAACCAATGAAATATAATTCAGAATGTAAAGAAAAGATCTTTAAGCAACATTTTTTTTTTTGGTGAAGTTTGATTTTGAAACAGTTCTATTATTTTTGGTATTATGAAACTGTTTGAATCCAGTTTGTTCTAGTCATCAAAAACCTGGAAAAGCGCCAAAGACACAATCATAACACCTTGCCTTTTTTCCTAAACAATTTTTATGAACGTGAAGATCAACATAGACAAAAGGAACTATTTAGAAGGAGATAGTTAGACATTTGAAAAAAAGTCATATTTTCAGATTCCTTAAGGCAAATATAAGGATTTCTGCATCACAGCATAACTAAGTCTGGAGGAGACATCTGCACATAATCTGGTTTACCTGCCTACCAAGAGATGGCTTCAGGAAATCAAACACTATCCCAAATACAAATAATTTGAAACCCCCAAACATTAGTCTTAATTCGATAAAAACCCCTTCAGCTTTACTTACATAGGTGATGATACAAATTTCACATAATCTCTGTTTTTGTAAGAAAAAAACCTCTAAATCCACACAATCAAGTATGCTATTCAATCAAGCTGACAAGAATCTCCTAGGACCACATGCTATTTCTTTGTAGCTCATCTGTTGGACAGCTTTTTGCTCCTTCCTCTAGCTGAAGCAGGACCTCTGAGGATTTAAAAGTTCTCTGTATGTACTCTCCTGTGAGTATTCCTTCCTGTTCAAATTTTCTGTTGTATACCTTTCTCATTACTGAGTGGCCAAGATCTGAATTTGACTTTTACCATTACAACACCTATTCTAGCATCTGCCCTGTAACAACACTGTTCATGTGACAATCCACATTACTTCCTTTTCATATGGTTAAGAAGATTGGTTAAGAAAGCCATTGCCGTGAAGGTATAAGTCAGCTCCACCTTGCAAGAGCTCAGGGTCTAAATGCAGGCCAGAAGATAAGAAATTAAGTCACTAGGTCTTCAAAAATCCGGTCTCCCTCCAATGATGTGGTATTAAATATAACTTAACACACAGAACAAGGAAAGAGTGACAAGGAAGCTTTCTGATTAAACTTCAAAAAAACATAAAAAACTTTCAAAAACACAGCCACTTGAAGGAATTAACAAATTGAAAGATGGACAAATATAAAAGACATTAAGACAATTTCACATCAGAAACAGTGAATTATCTGTCCTAGTATACTCTGGCTACATTTGCACATGATAGCTCTGTATATAGCTACTAATGCTATGAATTAATTTCCAGTTTGAAGGCATTCAATGCAGAAGACATATCCTTTATATGAATCCACTCTATACAACAAAAGTTATATCCATCAAAGAGTGTTAATACTCAAAATAGAAAACAATATCTTTGGAGCTGGTTATCTAAACTTTTCCACTCACATTTGTTTAGATCTATTACTCAGGAAAATTTACACTGATTTTTCCAAGGTAGAATCTTGTGAGAAAGAAAATAAGCTAATTTTATTTGTTTGCACCCTATAAAAATGGTAGTTCTACTTTTACAAACTTTGCATTTGTGTTTTCCTTGTTATTAAAACATAAGCAAAACCTGACATCTGAGAATGTTTCACTTTGTCTTTTAGAAGTCATACCTTATTGTAACTGAATTTCCTATATGGTTTTGTATATATCAATTTAATTAATCACCCATCTGTGCAAAAAGAGAGGTAATTCAGGGCCAAACACAAAATTAAAAACCTTTTTTCTTTCATTCAGGAGGCATAGATTTATTCTCTTTCATCTCCCGTGTTACAAACAAGACTTCCCTTCTTGCTTTTATTGTCTGTTTAATGATTAGATATTTAAGTTAGTTGTTGGAGTGAGAACATTTCAGTATTTTATCAGTTAATGATAACTCATTAATGACAATAATTTAATTTATTATTTAGTGACAGCCTCACTTTTAAAATAGCTGAGATACTCATTGATGTTCATAAACACTCTTTGGAACTGATGTGAAGCAGCATCACGTCTTTGAAAACCATAGACTAATTTAAAAAAATTACAGTCATTGTGCAATGTTGGTCTTAATAATTTGATGAACTATGTTAGTAATAGTAGAACAACCACTGACCCATTAATTACCTAAAAAGTCCACATTTGCTGTTCCATTAACATTTGGCTCTACAAAAATGCATACAGATAGGATTAAAAGCAGGATTTCCCATCCAATTTTGGCAATAATTATGTCTCACAACAAACATTTATGCTTCTTATTCATTTAGATTCAGTCCATGTCAGGTTAACTCAAATTTGATTTCATTAGGGATGAACATACGTCAAACATTGTTGACTGAGTTGAGACTCAGATTTTCAAAGATCCACAAAATCTAAACTACAGTGACCTGAAGTAACACTGATGCTTGTCACCTCAAATGAAGATCAGCTAAGGCATCTGTATGGCAGAGTTTATGAGGAAAGCAAAAATTGTGTTATGACTAGGCAAACCCAGAGGCATCCTGTTCTGGATCGAATAAAGCCTACCTTTAGATTGATTATGTTTAGTGAGTTGACTTGTACTTTCTTCTTGGATCATGAAGGCTGAGCCTTGACTGTTGCAGATTTTGACTTCTTGCTGTTTCATGCTACACATTCAGGACCTCTCTCTGCAGTTCCAGGGTCAGTATGGTTCTGTGTGAAAATTAACCAGGTATATAGAATGTGCACTACAAAGCCAAAAGCTAAGATATTTCATTGTGGATTGTTAAATAAAGACAATTCTACTTGATTATCAGTGTTGAGACTTTTCTGGGTGTTTTGCATATTTCTGCTTGGATCTGATTACGTGGACTTCTCCAATACTCTCCAGACTATTCCAGTTTCCCTGACCTGAGGCAGCTCTCCCCCACAACCATGCTCATCATTAATTTCTTTTCTAGACATCTTTTGTCTCCAAAATTCTTCTTTCTTCAGTGCATCAATCAATACTCATATTATTTAGTTCATGAAGAAAATAGTTAACTATCTTTTGAAATAGCTTTAAAAAAAATTAAATATGCACAAAACAATGATTAAAAGGCCACAGCAGCTGCCCTTTCAAGTTACTTTTTAACCCTACATCACCTTGACAACAGATGAGGTTCATTCAGGCCAAACTAGCATTACTTCAGTGAAATCTCTTTTCAGATAACCCCTGGTGTGTTGGAGGTAGGTACTAGCTCAGCTAGTACCCTGTAGTGAAAGCTATTAAGAACTGGAATAAAGCTACACTTCAAGCCACAGGTGTTAGAATTGAAATTCAGTATGCAAAACTCCAAGGAAGGTGTGCTTGTACTTTGCTCCTGAGGAGGAGGACAGAGAAGCCAGCCATTAACTCCTTAGTCAGTTAATAATAGTATTCATTCACAAACCTTTTATCAAAATGCAGCAAATTTCAGTGTAACCTGAATTACATTTTAGTAAACAGAAGAGAAAATTACCTTCAACACAGTTGAGCTGCAAGTGCCCTGCAATTCAGATAACAGAATTGAAAAAGACGTAATCAGTTTCTCTGAAATATTCAATCATCTTTATTTAAGAGTGTAAAAAACCATGTAAAATTCCATGAAATGAGTAAAAAGTTGCACATCTTACAGATATATGGTACAAGCCAGAAAAAATAATGTATACTTTTGCCAATAGTTGTTTCAGCTTTGTAGCAAGTGAGGAAATGCACTTTAATTGTAAGAATGAAATGCTGCCTAAGAGGTTATTGTATAATTAACATCTTGGAGGAAATTTAAAATATCCTTAAGTTCAGGTTTTTCATGAGTATCAAACTCATAAAGTCTTCCTCAGTTTCAGTGTGAAACAAAAGTCATATTCAAAATGTTTGAAAAAAATACAAAAGCAAACAAAAAACCTCTAACACTGAAATCCATTCCCTACCACCTCCTTTGAATATTTAACATTTTAAAAAATGCTCAGAAAGTCCACATTCACACAAAATACACTTTTTAAAATTCGTGTTTTAATTGCATGTCTTGCTGGGTTTCCATTAGAGGATTCTTCTATTTGAGCTCCTAGTACTTTGCCAAATTGCCACAACAAATAAAACAGCATTATTTCCACAAAGGCATGGGTCACCCAGCAATCTTTAGACTAATGAAACAGGACATCTTTTCCTTCTTCTTCTCTGTACCACTTGGTGGAACAATTCTGCTTCTGAGAAAAGTATATAAAATATGTTTTGTATTACATTTAGGCCTCAAGGAATCAAATGTCAAATGCCATAAGAGTTACTATATAAAATTCCTCCAAACTGCTTTTGATTTAATCATTGTGTGTACTCTTCCTGTCCTTATAAGTCAGTTTCTGACTAAATAAAACCTTCTTAGGTAGGCATAAGACTGGGTGTGGGGTTTGAATCTTTCAGTGTCATTCAATCTGTTTATAAATTTCTGTTGGTTTTATCAAAATCTGAGTGTTTTATTTGACTTGCCAAGGACAATACCTGAGTAAAAGGGCCAACATGTTTCAGAAGTAGCTCTGGCCCCTCTGCCTCAGTAGTTTCACCCAATATCAAACTACATTTTTGGCTGAGGGCTGAGCGATTCAGTGACTACAATATGGCATGCTTCTGTGACTCACCATCCTATTCTCCTTCATGGGCTGCTTCCTCACTAATAGCTTCTTATTTAGAAACTTTGTGGTCTGAGCAGGAGGTTGGCCGATGGGCCTTTGTCTATTCCATGTCATCCCTGCTCAGGCCCATCACATGTCGGTGGGGCTTAATTTCTCCTCCTTAAGAATTCAGGACAGAAAAGAGTTTTGTTCTGCTAGCTAGAATGATTTCTTCTAAATAAGCAAATAATAAATCTTTATCGTTCTTGACTATTAGGACCCCTCTTCTTCCATTTTCCATTTACTACTCATCAAAATTACAGTCCAGTATGGAGGTAGAGATATAATTCTATTATCTCCCATATTCAAAGCTTGCATTTTTCCCAAAACATATGTTCAATAACTGGTATTAAAATGACATTGTTATGTAATATGAATTTATTCGGATAGTCAAAAATATCAACGTCCTTCTAGCTTTAAGGTTTTTTTTAGAAAAAATTTGGCCTATGGAACACTAGAAGATTTAATTCCTTTTCTTTTTCTGAGTTCACACTTATTTTTTCTGTAATATAATTATTAATCAGCTCAACAACATTCCAAATAAAAATTAAGCACACTTGAATATTTAATTGTGAGACAACTCATGAAATTGCCTCCTTGCAATGTTAAAAGGGATTATCATAAATGAAGGTGGATACTATGGAAGACTCTGTTGCAAGCACATGAGGTTAACAGAGCAGCAGTCTGAAAAGAGTCATTAAATGTATCCAGACGAATGTAAAATGGGAATGCTTTCCCTGGACCCTATTGACCTGAAACTAAAATGCTGCTTCCTAAAGGATCCAGTGTAACGTGAACCTACATTGTGAAACTATTTGAAGTGCTTGAATAGGAAAAAAGACAAATATCCCCATATGACTATTCCCTTGATACCTGCTCCTGCTTTCAGTAGAGTCTTTTCAGCCTGTCTGTGTGACATCAGCACAGTGAGAGAGAAAACACAGGCAAATGGCCTGGTTTAGATGTACAGAAGCAGCCCCATAAATGGAGTACAATGTTACTCTGCCTTCCAGCATCACTTCAAATTTCCTTTATACAGAATAGTATCTATTTATTTCTCTGAAACATTTAGGAATGTGAAAGAATCCCAAAAGTGTCTGATTATACATTGCACATACTGTAATTTTTAGCAGACCATTTAGCTGTAAGCTTTCATGTGGTTTTATCCCAAAATTAAAATATATTTACCAACATTGATATTAATCAATGTCTAATCCCAATGTTTTCTCAAATGACCATTTCAATTAGCCACAAGAATCAGGCATAGTATAGCATGCACACAGACATGAAATCTGTTGTCCCAGCAAAGTTTTCTCATTGGTTTATTTCTGTATTTGGATGCAAAAGTGAGGAGATTCTCTGACTCCTTCTCCATGTAATCTTTCTGCCTTAAGAAGAAAGATGGAAAATGCTTATCTTCCCACATGGGAAATAATTTTTCCAACCTGAAAATACTAGATGAATGTCACCATAACACAAGCACTTTAAAGTTATTGATCAAGTTTTTCCATATAAAAGGGCATTAAGTATAAAATTAAGATATGCCTTGCAATTTCCCACTAGTAGCTGTGGGGGTTTTTTTGACTCTCAGGAAACCAATTCTCACACAGCTGCTACTCCCCCATTTATTCTCTACATTTTTACAACCTTTCACTGCAGATTACTTTCAGTGAAGGTCACGGAGTGTCTGACACCCAGAGGAGAAAATGTTTTTCACAGAAAATTTCTCTGATATCAGATGGGGAAATCATACAAATGAAAATTTTGGTATAGATGAAGTTGAAACCACCTATCTTGTTTGGAAAAAACAACACAGCAGCTCTGTAGATATATGTAGAGACAGAGCTCTCTCAGAGAACCATACTGTCTCTTCCAGAGAATTGCTTCATTTACCTAAAATACTACCTAGTCAAAATATTCCCTATAAGTCTGCAGAATTAAACAAATTTATCATCTGAAATAGCAGAAACTGAGAGAAAACAAATTTCATCCTGATACAAGAGAAAAACAGCCATAAATTTTTCAGCAAGAAGAAGAAATAGATGGAGAAAAGCTTTCTCCTATATCAAAAGTTAGGAAAAAAAATCCTTTTCATAAAGAAGAAATTCCAATATTGTGTAGACACAAATGGAAGACTATTAAGGTATTAAAGAAAAAGACTAATAAACTATTAAATAAAAAGAAATTTGATCTATGTTATGTGATGGGTTGACGTGATTTATCCCTGTTAACCAAAAATTTAATTAATGCAAAACCAGGACATATTACTAAAGGCAAGTAACAAGGTTTGAGGTACAGAAGAAAGAATGCTATGTACATAATGTGGCCTCTCTTCACGCTTATGCTCAGTGATTAATGGGACTCTTCAAGACAGCAATGAACAAGAAAAACAGGACTTGAAATAAATGCTATGCTAATAATGGGGTTTCATGGCAGCAGGCCCAAAGGCAAAGCTCTCTAAACCTTTATAATGCTGCATATCTTGGACATCCTGTGATTTAAATTTTCTTAAAAAATAAACTAAAAAAACCATACTTGTCCAAAACTTTTTTTTAAAATAGCCAATGTTACAGTCAGCATCCCCAAATCAGAGTGAATATTATATAAAATTTTTGTGATAGTACCTTACATTAAAATATTCCAATTTTCTTCAGAGTAACATTTTAATAAATATAATCCAGAAGACAGAATGATTTAGAGGGAGTTAGGGAGGCATGACTAATGATAGATAGGATAGTCATTTAGTTATTCTGCACAGGAGGCTGAAAAAACATGGAACCAATTTCTGATTCAATTGGACAAAGCTGGAATCCAAGTGCCTAACTCATGCCTTTCCACCAGCTAATTTTGGATCCTATGCTGAATCTTCTAAAGGTGTAAGAAGGCATACTGCTTACCACTGCTTTTGTTATGTACACTCTGTATTGAAAAAAGATCAATGAATAAATAATAGGTTGAAATGTCCATGAACCCACTTGGAAGCTGATGCTCCTTTCATTTTTAAAGGTTTTCAAAATGTGGATTCTATGGCAGAATTTCAAAGGCAGAAATAATAATTGATTTTTCTTATGTTTTAGTCCATTTCAGTGGGTGTAGTCACTTTTTGTTAGCTTCATTCTACAAAGGAGTCTTCACACCATTACACATTCTGGTACTGGAGGTCAGTGCTCACTTACTTTCCTCGTTTAGTAAGACCTTCCACCTTCAGGTTACAAAGAAACTTCACTGACCCTGAAGAAAAAACCCAAAGAGATATCAAAAATACTTCCTACAGGATAGTTTCTTCCCTGATTATCTAAACCAAACAATTTTGTTTAATTTCCAGCATCATTAATTCTTTAGAACATGTAAGAGTCCCAAGGGAAAATACTCATAACACTATAAATTGCAAAGGACTTTTCATAGACTTTTTAGTTTTCAGAAGCAGAAAAATAGTATATTTATTTATTTTTTTAGCTTAGCTTACCACAGTTGTAGAAATTGGCAAAATGTGCAAACCACAGAAGAACAGCTAAAAAGGTGAAAACATATAATGGGAAGACACAAGGAATTATCATTTAAAAATTCAAAGATGATGCAGCATAGCTGGGAAAAGAACTGCTCCCATTTGCATTTTGCAAGTTTAATTAATGGCCTGGCTTAATAAATAAAGCATGGAAAGATGGAACTTCTTTCAGGATGGATGAAACAGGAAGATGGCAACACAAATGAAGCCACGACTGGGATATTCACAATATTTCAATCAGATTTCTGATAAGGTCAAAAGTCAAGCAGTAAGTCACTTTCTGTTGTAAAAGACTTTTTCCACTTTATTACAAACCTTATTATTAGGAAAGAACTGGGTTTATTAGTGTAACTTTAGGACAAGACCACAGAAAGAAAAAATAGCAACCCACTTTATATTTTTCTCTTTTACAACTATGGGTGTTTCAGAAATTATTTTTCTAAAGTATTTGAATTCTTGTAGTCTGGTAAAAACTGATAGTCTCTGGCTGTAGGCTTGTTGAACTAACAACAGCAGCCTCAGGCCGTCTCTGACTTTGGGTTTGTGTTGACCTGTCTGGAGTGGAGGAGCAAACATGCTGGTGGCTTTAGTTTCAGAGAGGTGTGTGGCATAACACCTGCTGTTATGTCTGGGGTTTGCAGGAGATGCTTAGTAATAACAATTAGTTGTTTTGTACAGAATAACTGTTCCTGACTGCAGCAAGAGTGCATTGTGTGCCAGGATAGACACACGATTGTGGCAGGAGCCTTGAATCATCATAAGCAGCTACCAGAGGCACCACAGCTATAAACTCACCAGTGTCGGTTCCCTGGTGAGCAAAGAAATGCAGCTCTGGGAAATGAGTAAAAGCAGTGTTTGGGACAGTGAAGAGAAGAAAGTATGGAGCATATTTCATGGATAGCTAATGTGGATACACTGTGGATCCCTGAACCAGGGAAGAAAGGCAAAGGCATGGAGTGTCCTTGTAGAAAAAACTTCATCTGAGTTCCCACATGTGGATGAAGAAATCATCAATACCATACTCCTGGCAAAGAACTTGGTATGCTGCTGATTTGTCCACTGGCAGCCCAAAGCCATCAATCTCAGGACTTGGGAGACGAAAGGAAGAAAAGTAATTATAAAATAAAGAGGTGCATGCTTTGCAGAAGTTTGCATATATTAATTTTAGTACTTCCTTAAAACTCTAAGTTCTAGCAACACCACAGCTAGACTAATAGTAATGCTTTGATTAGAACTGCTAAGATTTCAGCTAGATTATTTATAAATCCTCGCTTTACAAAATTCAATGTGTTACCCACTTGCACAAAATAGAAATTTGAGTGCAGCAAATGGGTGGGAGACTATCCTCCAGAAGAGGAGGATCAGGGAATCCTATCAATGTGTACAAACATCTACTGGAGGGTAGTAAAGAACAGAGAGACAGAATCTTCTCCATGGTGCCCAAAGACAAGAGAAGAGACAACAGGCATGAATAGCAGTTATAGGAAAATCTCTTCAAATAGCAGAAAAAATCCAGGATTTGTGTCAAGTGGATTGTACATCCATAAGTAGTTGTAATTTTTTTATTTCTTACACATTTCTGTCTGTTATGAAAAGAAGTTAATACAGAATACAGAATTAATAAGAGAAAAACACCTTAGAAGAACAATAACTTGTACCAAAAGAATCTGTCTAGAGAGGTATTAAATACAAAGTGGGAGAAATGGAAAATATGTAATACAAAAGTTATTAAACATTTGAATTTTACCAATAATTTCTCATTGCCTTTGCTTGTGATCTCTTCTTAGTTGTCACAAGACTAGGAAGTAGAAGGAAGGCAACCCTAGAACAGTGAGAGTTCACCCAATGGAGTTGCACCCATATGATATGCTGTTTCTGATAGCATTACTATATCGCAGAATGTATTTCTGAGGAAGGTTTCCATTTAATATGCTTGTATAAACATTCCTGTCCCTGCATAAAGAAGAATCATTGGGAGTTTTGCCAGCTCATGTCTAAGCACAGTGTAAAGACTTTCGTCCTCTGGATGTAACCAGCGGCAGCACTTAAAGGAGATATGATCGCTCTTCTGCAGATGACTTAACACAATTTTTTTAACTGAAGGAGAAAACAAGAACATATTGCTTTTTTACTTTGTTTTTTTAACTAGGTGACATGGGCAAGTTTTAATCTCTTCAATAAAGACATAAAGCCTGTACATATTTCAGTAAGTTCAGTGAGTAGAAATGCTGTCAGGCTGTGAGATTATTTTGCATACAGTAAGTTTCTCCTTGTGTTCTGGCAAACACAGCAACAAGATGTACTGTGATAAGTGAATTAATGCGTGTACAGAACTTCAACAATTAGCTTGTGGACAATAAAACAAGACATACACTGTTGTGGCTGAGATATAGTAGATGTCCTTTTTAAAGCATGTTTATAGACCAGGCTTTTTCTTTCTCATGTTGTTATCCCTGAAGGTTAGATTGTGCCTTTATAAAGACTTTGACACACTTCATTAAAAAGCCAAAGGGCATCATTGGAGTCACTCTAAGTGAACAAAGTAATCCAAGGTAAAGGAAAAACTGACTAAATTTATTGACAAAATCTGTGGGTTGCCAGCTGCAACAAGCAACCCTTCATCTATCACAGAAAGTTAATTCTAATTTTTAAATAGGGAAGCTTAGTTTTTTTTATTTTTTTTTTTTTTTTACATGTGGGTATCTAATAAATAGGAATAGATTTTTACTTTTATTTCAAGGTTTTCTTCTCATTAATATCCTCTCCTGACTTTTTTTTTTTTTTTCCAAAATTCCTTCGTGTACAGAGTATGTGCAGAGAATAATTCAGAAACGACCCAAAAGCCAAGGAGCATATTTATTTTAGGATAGGATTTTCACTGAAATAATCAGCCTAAATGCAGAGTCACCTTCATTTTGGATGTAACTGTAAGAAATATCTAGGATTCCCTGACTCTCAGATTTCACTTCAAAAAATTCTTTCTGCTTTCATATGCATTTCAGAACTAAAGACTTTATGGACAGTCAGTTTCAGTGAGCTGAGGGTTATAACCAATCCAGAGAAATTATAATATATGTACTCCATAGCTATTACATCATTATTTGAATCTCCCAGTCCATTCAGTTAATCCACCCCAACCAGAGACAGGTGTTGTGTACTCAGATACATCTGTGAGAAAAAAATACATCATCATCATTCATTTGAGGTCATTCATTCTTGCAGTTTAAAAGAGGCAAAACACAGAAAAGCCAAAAGATAAAAATGGAAAATTCAGTAAGACTCTTTGCTAAAGACTAGCAGATAGTTCCTTTCCTTATTAGAAAGTTTTCTACCACAAGTATGCTATCTTTCTTAAAATTATAAACACTTCTCTGTGGTCTTTACTCTTTATAGGTCTTCAAAGTGAAATAAACAGTTACCCTCACTGCAAAATATTGTGAACTTAGTGCATCACACCATTCTTGTATTCCCTCTACAGTTTGAGATCTCATATCCACCCTTTCATGTATTTCATATTTAAAAATACATTAAATTTCTGTTTAATTAATTAATTAAATTACATTCAATATTCATTTGTCCAGTTAACAGGTCAAATTTTCTACAGGCCCTCTTCCATAATAAACTCTTATTCTCTTTTAGAATTATAATTTAAAGACTAAGTAAATAGTAATTCTAAATAAGTAAAGACCTGATGAATTGCCAATACCTGGAAATCCCACAGACATGGCTATAATCCTTCACATGCCTGAGAGATCCAGTGCCACATAGACCAGATCCAGCAATGCAAGCAATTTAAACAAGAGGCGTGTCTGTCTGTATCACTTCTGCTTCAGCATTGGATTTAGGTTGTTGCAGCAGCTGGCTGAAATTCTGTCCTCCTCAGGCTACAGAAAAATCTCTTCTAGGAGTGGGCAAGAGATGCCAGCTTCTCTTGCAAATATGAGATATTTATTTTTATTTGGAAAAATTATCTATTTATATAAAATAATGTCTGTTACACTGTTGTAGAAAAGTTGATTCCTAGTTGTGCTGAAAGAACTGGATAAGATAAACCCTGTTTAATTTCCATACAAGAAAAAAGAACATTTATTGCCAGAAGAAAGGTTTTGTATGGAATGTTGGGAGATGCAGCATCTTCCTTGAGACATAAAGAAAACAACTGGGAACTGAAATACTAAAATCTGTTATACTTGCTTGTCAGGGACTCCTAGATAGCTGGTTGTTTTATTATAGGAGCTTCGTATGAAAAATTGAGAATAGTCTTTTTTTTTTTTTTTTTTTTCTAATTTCCCATTTCTTTGTAAACGATCTTTGTTTTTGCACTGGACCACAGAAGTCCTAATTATTTTGTCTCTAGCTTTAAGAATAAGCTAGCTATGAGGATCTGAGCTTAAAAAAGGAATTTTAGGGCATGCAGGCTGATCCTGAAAAAAAACTTAAAATAAAGATAAGGAAGACATTTTAATGACTAGCAGTTTATAATTTTCCAAAGGCAGCTTCATCTGAGAACAGCCATGAAATATATGTTCTCACAGGTAATAAAACAAATTCTCCTATATAAAGCAGCTTTTAACATAATTGGAGATTCATAAAAAAGTATATGGGGTTTTCACTGGTTGCTTTTCAAATAAATCCATAGATATACTACCATTTTTCTTTGAGGTAAGCCCAATGAATATTAATGTAATTACAACATCATTGCTGAAATATTTGTAGTATTACATACTCATGTGCAGTCGGAGGTTAAACCATTTTGGGTACAATCCTACTAACTAAACCCAACAACATTTTTGCCCTTTCTGAGACTGAAACAGAGGTACTGGATCCAAGAGAGAAAACTATGTGGAAACATAAAAGATCCCACCTGACCTGTTCTATATTTTGCTCCTTTCATTTGTTTCCCAAAGTAAGAAGACAAGTGCCAGTCCAGCAGCTCATTTTCCCCAGATGGGGATAATCACAAAGGACACCTCACTTTGCCTTGTCATTTGCAGAACCTCTGACACCAGCTGGTATCAAACAGTAGAAAACTATCCTTACAAAGAAACAGAACTGAATGGGGGGAGAGCAAGGGAAGGCAGCTTTGTTTTCCATTAGCAAGTTGGACCTACTTGAGGAGGGTTCTGGCAAATACCAGGGCCAGCTGAAGGTAGCTGGTGAGAGCATGAAACCTGGATGCTGTGGGTTAACCCCCCCATGCAGTCAAGCCCCAAACACCTGGTCACACAATTCCCTCCACAGGATGGATGAGAACTTGAAGTGAGAAAAGTCATGATGTGAGTTGAAAATAGCTTAGGAGGTGAAGAAAAACTGGGCACCAACAAAGCAGAACAAGGTCATCCATTCACTGCTTCCCATGATCTGGTCAGTGCTCATCCATTCCTAAGAAAGCCAGGCTCCATCACACTTGACGGTGACTTAGAAAGGCAGATTCCACAACTTCAAATATTCCCATTCTTTCATTCCCATCCCAGCAATGTCATATGCTGTTGGATATCCCTTTGGTCAGTGAGAGTCAGCTGGCCCAGCTGTGTCCCCTCCAAACTTCTTGTGCACCCCAGCCTACACTCTGTTTAAGCACTCCTCAGCAAGAGCTGAAACACTGCTGTGTTATCAACACAATTTTGCTCACAAATCCAAAATATATTCCCATACCATCTACTGTGAAAAGAACTCTATCTCACCTCAGACAAGAACACTGGACTAGCTACCTTTTTGTCAGGAGGAAGGTTTGTGGTTTGTTTGGTTTCGTTGTTTAAATCATTGAGATAATATTTCTGTAAATTCTAATTCAAAAGATTTCAACAGCTGTTTCACTAAAGATTGGATTGTGATAAACCATTTTCAAAGAGGTCACAGAGAGACAGACACATGAACATACCTACTACCTCCTTCTCCTCTTAAAAACAGCACACAAAATTCGACACACAATAAGACATAGATTCTCAGACTTTCTTCTATAAAACTGCAACATCAGAGACAAGATACCCCAAGTAAGAATAATCACAACACCAAAAGGTAGATCATCAAAAGAGAAGAGAGAATTAAACAGCAAAGAGCAGGTAAGATGGCAAATACTATAGAGATTCATGAAGAATAGTGAAAAAGGTCATAGTGAAATAGCGTCTTATTTCACAAGACATTTCAGTGTGATATTTTAATAAGTGCCACCATTAGCATGTGGCACCTTAGTAAGACACAGCTCTGTGAAGACCCTCACCAATTTATAAGGCCAAACATTTGGAATTAGATGAACACTAAAAAACATTTTCATTCCCTTTTTGAATATTGCTTGTTAGAAGTCAGAATATCCACTGGATTTCTACTGAACAAAGTAAGAAGTCCTTATGTATTAAAAAGAAATATTATATGTCATAGATGATGGCTACATTTCAACAATGAAGGGTTTAATAACCCACATGAAAAAGAGAAATTGAAATTCAAAAATTTTTAAAAAATATTTCTAATGATTTCTAATCATTTGTATGTTTAGCAGTCTCAAAGCAGTTCATAGGACTGAGACTTTATTGAAAAGTATGAGATCAGGAAGGAAAGATGCTATCAATTCCTACATAGCAAAATGAGAGCACTTGTATTTTTCATATCCAGATACAAACATTTGTTAGTACAGGACTCGAAATAAATGACATGCACACTGTCAAGTTGTCAGGGCAAAAAGGAGGGCGTTTATTTCTTGACCTCGATTTATATAGATTTTGAACAATGACCAGGGGTTGGAGGATGAAGGTTGCCACCTCTCCAACCACACTGGTCAAACTAGAAGCTCATCAAATTTCTCCTCCCCAAGAGAGGAATGTCAACAAGAAGAGATGGTTACAACAACAATACTTTGTTTACATGAAAATTTGTGAGAAACTCCATTACAAAAATGTAAATATCAGAAGGCTAAAAAGAAGAAGTCAACATGAATTCCCCACTGATAGATCTAATTCCCTCTACTTCAAAATAACCACAAATCAGTCTGCTTCATTGAGTGTGATAAATGCTTACTGAAGAGCAATACTGCTTTACAGGCATTATTGACTGTGGAAAACCAACTCAGTAATTTAATTAAAAAACCCATGAGTCTGTGGCTAGATAGAAAATTTACATGTTAGTTTCAAGCTATTGATTTGCAAAGAGAAGCAATAATTAATGTCTGTGTATGTATGTGTACGTATGTTTGCAAATAATTTTTTATCTCATTGGTATTGTTTAATTTTACTAGAAAAATATACTGGGATATATAATCAAAACCACAAAGCTTAAGGAGAGCATATATATATGTGTGTGTGTGTGTGTGTGTGTGTGTATGTATATATGTATATATCATATTATATATCATATTGTATATATTGTAATATTTCAGGTAGGCCCTGCTTCAGATAATATTTTCCAGGGCTATTAGATGGGAATACTATTTGAAATCTGCTCTGAGCATTGGAGAATGGATTTTCAAGTGTCAGAAAAGAATCCATTTTCCTGCTTGGTAAAAGATGCATCTGATTCTAAGCTTTATTTAAAAGTCTAAAACTGAAAGTAAGAAAATGTGTGATATGAGATAACATAAATCAAACTGTCTGTATGGGATGCAGCCTATTAAGAGATAAGGAAAAAAATTATGTCAGTCAATAGGCTGGCATGTGATGGTTCCATGTTTTTTTAAAAACACCTACATAGCAGTCACACTGTGAAAATTCACTCAGATTTTCTAACCAGATGCAAATGTTATTTGTTCCAACTAAGCACACTTTTCAGAAAAATCTTACTGAGCAATCATGTAAACAAGATGTGTTTGGAGATGTTGAGAAGGTGCTAAAGTGAATTTCCAGTTAGATGAGATACTGTGGAAAAATACACTGCTAATAGAATGAGACTGGTATTGAAGCATGTATTTATTGTCCTAATATAGAAATACAGTGACAGTAAGAAAATTTGTCAGCCTTTGATTCACTTTGTAACAAGAAATAAGATATAATTTATGGCACAGTATCAAGAGTAATAAAATATGTAATATATCTATCTTTCAAGCTCTTCTTTTTTTTTTTTTGCTTTCTGCTTTTGCTTCTTATATCACTTTTCCAGATCCATCCCACCATTATATAGGCAAACTGTCACTCCGTACATCAATTTTCTTTATCTGATGACTAGTTCAACCAGTCACAGAGCTTACCACTTTCTAATTTTAGAAATACTAATGTCAGAGCTATGAATGTATATACATAAAATTTAATTGCTGATAGTGATAAAAAACCCCCTCTAGATATTCTGTTATCTCCTAGTCCTCTGAGTAAGCTTTTTTTTTTTTTTTCCTGCTTTATGGTTTATTTTACCATAGACAGATCCATGTGTTAGACTTATAGGTACATATTTCAGTAAACTATCTCTGACAGAAGACTGAAATAATGGTGTTTAGCGAAAATCTGTGCACAGATTTTTTCTGCCTTATTTGGGCTTTGCTGTAGTTGAATGGAATCCAAACAAACTATTTGACTGGGATCCAGCAGTTTCTATTGGCATCTTTCTGCACTGATTTTAGCTTGAACTTTCTGAAATGTGGAAAAGAATCAGTTTCATGGTGACCTTCTAAGCTTAATGATATTGGTTGTTCCTTTAGCACAAGTACCGAAATGTTACAGTATACCCTAATAATTACTCATTCCTCAGCAGTCGGTCTGCACAACCCATTCCTTTAGTTCTGTGTTTTCAAAACAGAAGGCACTGGAGCATATCTAAACAACACCCATCTAAGACCTCGTACACCACAGGTGTTTGTTCCTGCAATATCACATATTTTTCTCATAAATTGGTCATTGATGCTTTCCAAAACTTAACTGTCTTGATTTCTGCTTCGGGAGTTAGTTATTCCTTATTAAAAACTCTTTGGTATTTTTCAGCAAGGTAAAATATAATAGATTTCTTTTACTTTTGGGTTACTGTGGGTTGTACAGACACAATCACAGTTCAATAGTCACCTTCTATTGCATATGCTTATCACTAATTGTATTTTTCCAGTAAAATATACTAATTGTAGTAGTAAGAAACAAAACAAATTTCCATAATACATCTGGTTTATTATGTAAACAAGACAATATTTACTGAAAATTATGAACAACAATTACACCATGTTCCAATTCAGGAAAATCTAAAATTTAAAAAAAAAAACCCTCATCTTTAAGCACTTTCACTTTCTTTGTTTTGAGGACTGTAAAGAAGCCATGATTTTGATGCAAACTGCTGTGGATGAAAGATCAAATATTATTTCACCTTGCAGATGGTATTTTGTGACTCTCATAAGCAGGTCACTAGTAAATTCTGTTTGCATTTTCAAGTGGACAACTTTTTCCAGATGTTAAATTGATCTCTACGACTTTAAAAATATTTGTAAAAACCAAAAATTGAGAGAGCTTATAAGACCAACTCTGGTATCTCAAAAGCAACAACACTGCCTTAAACAGGTTAATAAATACAGGTACTACAAAACACAGTATTTAGAATCACCATAGATAAAAGACATAAAGCATTTATTTTCTAAGCCATAATAGGATATTTCCTCTAAGCAACTGAATTTTATTTCTGCCTGACAAAACTTGGACCACAGAACTGAAGGTAAGGCCACTTCAAGCATATGGAAGAAAAAGACTAGCAGACTTAATATTTCCTACTGTTTTCTAAAAGCTTGAGTTGAGACATCTGTGATTTTTTATATTTTAATATTTTTTCCACATTTTTCAAATTTATAACCCTAACAAGTAAACTTCCCATGCAAAATACACTAACTGACTACATTGCAGAAAGATGCTTGTTGGTCTGTCACTCACCAGCAAATACATCTCCAGGTTCAATCTATCAGCTGACAGAAAATGGAGAATAAGAATATATGCAAGAGTATAACTCAATATATTTAGTCTAAACTCTTTTTACTAAGAAGAAAAAAACATGCTTGGTTCCTTTTTATGGTCATTTAGAGATAAAATAACTTGAAAATTTTTGATGTCCCCTCCTAAAAGAAAATAGTAGAATCAGAAAATCAGTGGATTTGGTGCAATCATGCACTTTCAAGTTTTCTCAACTAACCAATTAAACAGCATCATCAGCTGTTCATATGTCTGACAGGACATGCACAGTATATGACCATCAGAAGTTTCAATTATAAGCTGGAAATAAACAGAGGATTTGTAAGAAAAAAAGGGGTTTAATAATGGTCAGAAAATGAAAAGTCTCGGCAGTAATGCTGACAAAATTAATTTAACATGCTATATATTAAGATAAATTAATATATGTTTCTCATTTGTTCCTACTGCTTTAGTTAATATTGTTAGCAAATCTTTCATACCTGTCTCAAACTTTTAATATACTGGGTTTACCACAATTCAGCACAGTTCAAGTGGATGATTGGAGACCCATTAGGCAGCTGCATAGAACAATGTGATGGCTGCTAATGTGAATACCTAAATTACCAGCTGTGCATGGAAATAACAAAAATAATATATTCAGAGAAGTAGTTTAATTTGTGAAATCACTGTTCACTCTCAATATTCAGTTCAAACAAATTACTTTAATGTAGAAAGGCTATGAAATGAAACAAACAAAAATCCAAGGAAATCACAAGCACAAGAAACTAAATGCATGAGTGAACAAACAAGAGAACCAAGTACTGAGAATATGGTTTTGCATATTTTCACATTTAAGTTTCATCTTTTATTAAATTATGCTGCTCTTAAATAGGAAACTGAATTTTTGCTTTTGTCAGTGTAATTTCCTTATGAATGAATGCACCTTCAGACCCTTCTATTAGGTAATTAGCTAAATTACTCATTAATGATTAATGATTCAGACTGCCCGCTTCTCTTTGCATTAAATAAATACATTTAAGACTCTCTACAAGGCAGTACACTTTGTGAAAAATAACAAGCTAGACAATTTTCCAGTGATAATAAAGCAAAAAAAGGGTTTAATTCTTAGATAAACAATGCTAAAAAGAAAAATTGTAAATAATGACAATTAGAGCTTACTTAAATACCTTCTGGAACAGCCCAGGTTCCAAATAACATGGATTTTTTGCATACTAAAATTCAATTACATAATTTAAAGACTACAGGCACAACAGAACTGAATATATTTTTTTAATTATTTTTTTTTTTTACTGAAGTGATCTAATGTAATTTTTGAACTCCTTTTATCACCCCAGCAGCATCCCAGGGTTATCCAACAATAGTTTGCTCTTTCAAAAACTTTTTTATCTTTTTTTATATTGTGAGTCACATATGGCTACCTAAACCAAGGCTTTTAAATGTTTTAGTACTTTTCAAAGTACCAAAAAATCAATAGCAGGTTGAAAGGTCCCTAAATGTCTTTCAATCATACATTAAGTAGTGCAGCAAATTTTTGATGTTGAGCCTGCCCCAAAGTCTGTCAAAGGACCTTCCAAAACACCTTTTTGTTGGTTTCTTATATAAATAGTGACAGTTAGCAAGTATGCTCAGCTGTTCTGTGGTGAATATTTAGCAATAGAAATTTAAAACAACTCAGAAGAACTTTCTGAATTTAATGAACAGTAGGCTCTATGCATCTTGGATGTTTACTGCTGTATCTTACTGTATCATGGATGTCTTTAATGAAATAAGTGTGGTGTCATTTCAGAGCTGCAAAACCTATTTAACAAGGGACAAAAAAAAAGTTTGAAAAGATAGGAGCTTGAAAATTTTTATATTCAGTCTAAAATTCTTTCAAAATTTCCTTAACTTGTAGACCCTATCACCTACCAATTTACTTTGAAGAGGGGAAGGAAGTAGATGACTCAATAATGCTCCCTCCAACCTAGATGCTTTATGTTGTAACAAACATTTCTGTGCCTTCTTTCCTATTGCTGCAACTAACCAGTTATTCTCCCTTTAATGTTGCTTAAACATTCTATTTTGTAACACCTACAGAAACTTAGTCTGCATTGTATTGACAATTATCTACATAACTAACTTCTACTGACTGATCCCATGTCTTCTAGATTCTCTATTTTCACACTAACAATCAAAAAATACTTCATTACAAACCCCATGAAGCTCTGCTGTTAGGCATGAAAGGCTCCAGTCAATAGCAAGATATCCTGAACACTATGACTACATAAATAATAAAAATCAACTTTGAGATTTAGGATACTCACAATCTTGAAACAATCATCATTTTCTCTTGAATATTTTTTTCTGCTCTTCTAACACTATTATTCTATTACTTATATTTTGAAGAATTGATGAATTTTTGTACCTAAACCCTTTTCACATAGTATTTCTATCTCAGCAACAACATGAATCCTTATATTTTAATACTTGTGTTCAAGCAGTAGTTCTCAAGGTTTTCCTATTATGAACCACAATGCAGAAAACAGATTTGATGTGGAACTGTCACACTACATGGAACATCAGGTTTCATGACTGAATGCAGTTTGCAACATTATATCAGATCTTAAATAAGTCCACAACCTGTTAAACATCTGATGTATATATGGCCATTTAAAAAATCCCAAACTTCTTCAGTGACTGAGTTTGTCACTATTCTACAGTATGTTTTAAGTTTGAATGTCCTGATGAGATGCTTTTATTTTCCCTGGAAATACTTATCTATACACATGTAAAAAATATTTAATCATAGTTTCCTTTAGAGCTAGGGAATCTTTTTACATAGGCTTCTAAACAACTAGCAGTATTTGTCATTTTGTCCCAAAGTGGCAGATTCTAGTTTCTAAAAACTTTAAAGTTAGACTTGTAAGAGAAGAAGACAAACACACAGCTTTGGTTTTCTTTTAGGAACCAAAACTTTGAAAATCCATGCTAAAATTAGAAATAGTTTTAATTTCTCATTTTACAGTTAATTGAGTCCTGAGATTTTTCATAACTAATCTGAAATATAGTATCTTTTTGTCATAGATAATAGAGTTAATATAAAACCTTCTATATGAGTAAATTATTGACATTGGCCCACTTCTGCCACAGTCCTGAATCAATTGTGAACAAATAGAATGTGCTTCTTCAAAGATAATACCATCACAAGAGATTTCCAGGATGAGTACTGGAAGTTAGAAAAACCCCCTCTTTTACATTATTGGAGGATACCAGCCAATGAATTCAGCCTGATTTTCAGAAAAGCTGAATTCTATTACCTTTGGTCAGTGAAAGTCTTGATGTGCTCTGTTGTATCTACAATACTAATTTCAGGACTCTTACTCAAGTCTGTTTTGTAACCAATGGGGAGCACTTTTTAAAACATCCCTGCAATTTACTAACCAACCCAAGGCACTCTGCACTTCTAAATTACTTATGCACTTTCCTACTTAAAGCATTTAGCAAAATTACATAAATTGGCTTTTTGCTTTAAAAAATCTATTTTCTTTCTCTTAAGCAAAGTTTCTTTATTCATACAATGGTTTTCAGTCCTTTAAATAATTTTCTCTGAAGGTAGAACATTTTTCATTTTAAATTATTGGAGTGGAAAATTGCACAGGTTTAAAAATTTATGAAAAAATATGTAACGGCCTACGGTCTCATAAAAAATGTATCATACAGCACCATATTTATTCTACCTACTTGTTAAATTTGCTTAAAGTGCCCACTGTGATTTGTTTGGCAGAACATGCTTCTTTTTCCATAAAAGTCTTCTGTGTCTTGCAGCGTTATCTATTGTTTGGACTGTGCCAGGAAAAAAGAAAGCATAGCATTTCTGAGTTTTTTTCCCTGTCCTTATTAAGAGAGGTTAGCTGATAGTGGAAATATAAAAAACAGCATTATTATGAAGCCACTGAGGAAAATTTAAATCTGAAGAAAACTTATTAAACAATATAAATAAATATAATAATAATGTATGTATAGTTTTTACATTTAAGTGAAAGTTTCCCATCAGGATATGGGAATCTGGAGTGAAAATACTAATTTTGTTTAACCATGATATTCTTTCAAATCATCTTCATTCAGTAACAAGAATATTTTACAATATCTCCTGACAAATTATTTTATGATAATATTTCTGCCAAGCAGTGGAAAAATTTGCAATATCAACAAGAAAGCTTAAAGAGATCTCTATAACCATGTTTTTTCCAAGAATAAATAAATGTTTTTTTTGTACTAGCTCGTAACCTAAGCAGAAAGTAAAACAATAAAGATAAATATAAAGATTAAAATAAAGATTAAAATAAATATTAAAGTAAAGATAAATCTATTATTTTAAGATAAAGAAGTACATAAAGTTCTTTAGAATTGTTTTGAAGCCCTAAAAGAGTTAAATTTAAAAATAGTTCTAGTTCATAGCTATTTCTGAAATTTTCCCCCACACTTAAAATGACTGAATTAGCCAGTAGATTTTGAAACGTCACTCATTATGTCATAGGATGTTGGAACTCTCTTTTTCACCATTTGACAAAATATTTTTTTTTTAATCAAGTAAATCTTCAGCAGAACTTCTTATCATATGAGTTTTCCTTTTTTTTGTGTATTTACATCAGGAGAAATACATATGCAGAGGTACTCATCGGGCCAGGCCACAAACCCTTTGATTCAGGATTCAATACTGCTGTTAAGTGCATGCTTATCTTAGTAAACAAAAAAAGTTACAGATTAGTTAGTTGTAATTTTTACAGCAGGAGTACTAATTGATATGAATAGGAATATGTAACTTTAAAAAAATCATTGTACACTTTGAATAAAGACCATAAGCAGCTCATGAATTGTTCAGATTTTTCTGCTTTCATTAAAAAAGATATTTCAAAGTTAATGAAATCTGTTTGCAGTTATGACACTAGAGACATTATATTCTTGTTAAGTAACTACTGAAATTCAAATCTTCTAGAAAAAATTGATCTACCTGGATATCTGACTCTATCCATGCACTAGGATTTCCTCCTCAGACTACATCTAGTAGTTTTTAAGCTGGCCCTCTCCTCCAGATCTTTCAATTACCTTACAAAGCCTTGCTGGTTTCTGCCTATCAACTTTATTGCTGGAGATTAGGGTTGTTTTTTGCAGTGTCTTCTCCCTGGAAATCCCTCAAAGCTTTCTCTTTCCCTAAAGCTTCAAGTGTTTTTAGACCTAAAGGATAGTCTATGGATCCATGGGGCTTCAGGGTCCTTATGAGAGCCATTTTAAAAAAGCTTTCAAATTTTTTTTTTCTTCCCTGAGCACCAAGGGCTGCAGGACACAATGCTTGGTTGTCCTATACTCCAAAAGAAATATCTCTGTCTGTGCATCCAGTGGGATAAGATTAGCTCCAGTACTCAGAAAAAAATACTGAATTTGATGCTTTCACACAATCCAAGATTGTAGCAAATCCACCTTTGATAAACAAAGAGTAATAGTTTTTTTTTTCAAATACCAACTATATGATTTCATTATTTTTAATGATTAAATAGATTACTTTTATTATGTTGCCTTCATCTGTAGAGATACTAAAATGTTAGAAAATAAACATTAGTATTTTAGAATTTACACACTCTTCATGGATGTGATGGTATTTTTTCCCCCTTTCTTACAAAAATAACATCTAGTTTCCTTTTTCTTCACATATAAATTTGTTTTGCCCAGATTAGGAGTAATTTTCACACTGTTTGGGACAGATTTGATAAAAAAAATAAAGCATGATACTGGGATTAGATACTGTACTGTGAAGTAAAAATTGCCTTGCACTGTTGTGAGTCACGACACTTGTGCCAGGTGTACTTAAGCCATCTCTTCTCGTTCAGTGCTACTTCAAGGCACTGTGTTACACCATCATATGCTCCCACTTAAACATGTTAATGTATTTAGATTGCTTGGGGGGTCCATGGAAAATATAAACTACTCTTCAGACATCCTTTCAAAATTATAATTTTCTTTTGCTAGGGCAATCATCATCATTGCATCTAAACTCAGAGAAATGTGCAAGCTTCATTTCTTGTTCCCAAAAAACTAGATTAAGTAATTTACTGAAGCACACCACTATCCCTTTCCCTTCCACTCATGTAGCCAGGCAGGAGGGGCAACAGGATACAATGGCTGGATGCAGATCACATCCCAACACACAATCAGGACATGCTTACAATTCATTCCAAGTTTCTTCACTTTGGCTGTATTCACAAAAGGCAATTTTGGTGGAGATTCCCACTTTTCACCACAACTTTGTTTGAGGATTTATCTTATTCATCTAACCTTTACTTTTCATATGATAATCTTGCCCTCTTACCCTTGGAAGATTCATCTCAGTGCACCATTAGAACTTTCGCTATAGTTCACAGCACAAAGTTCCACTGGAATTAATTAATGCTAAGATTTTAATAGTAATGTTCCTATTTTAATTAAATCAGATGTCTCATTAGGATATAAATTTAAATTAAAATGTAATGTAAAAAAATATATCTCAAATAGGAAAGTTAAAAAAATGTTGATGATCAATATGAGCACACAAAGAAGTCCATACTGTTTTCAATTACTTCTTGAACTTAGACCTTTAAAGTACAGAAAGACGCTTTAGAAAGGAATGGCACTGAAGCAATAAATAAGACCTCCCCATTCATCAGAGCTAAGAAATAATTAAGCTTTCTGAAAATGATGCACACAAAAGGAATGTAAGTATCCTTAATTTGTCTGTCAAAACTGAAATAAATCAAATTATAGCTACTTTTAAATGTCAGTTACTCTCTAAGTCTGGTTAAGCTTCAGTAGATTTGCAGGAAGAAATAATAAATAATTAATTCTAATGAAGAGCATTCCAATTAGGTAGATCAGAATTTTATAATGAAAATCTTAAATGTCCAATAATGTTAAAATATTCTGAATTATCATCAAGCATCTCTAATCAACAATTAAATTCAAAGGGTAATGTTAGTGAAACTGGGTAAGCACAGTTCTGAAGATAATATTTTTTAACATATTCTGGAAACAATTAAAATAAATAGAAATTTATCCCTGTTTTCTTTCATTTAGAAGTATAAAGCTGGCTGGTCTTCATTCTTGATCACCTTAAAAATCAATAAAAAAAATGATGAGCAAATACACACAAAACTGAGCCCCTCTGAAAAAAGGTAGACCAACTGATTACTGTTACCATATTCTTCTCTTCTTAAAGAAGCACTTCCTTGTTTTTACCTGTCAGAACTTAAAGAATGCAGTAAAAATGTCTCAAAACACTGTCCCCATAAGATGAGATACCACAACAAGCACAGATAGCTGAAAGGAAGGTGTTCATTTCTGTCCTACTGCAGGTTAAAGGTTTGGAATTAGCACACCAGACAAGATTTCACTGTGCAGACTGTGGGGAAAGTGCAGATGCAAACAACAGGAAGATACCAGGCTGGGTGAGGCACACCTGGATAACCCATGTAGACAGAAATTCTCACCATGGCAAACTGCTGAAAAGGAAGCAGCTGCATAGACACATGCCATCTCAAGTTGTTGGAATGGCACATACGCCACTGGATACCAAGGGCTTCTTACAAAAGTGGTACCTTGAGAAGAACACTCAAGGACCCCCAACACAGAGAAGACCAGAAGAAGAAAGGCCAGTGGGATGCCACAGGAATGCATGTGGTGGTGACTATCTTTCTATTTAATCCCTGTCTCTCTTTCTCTTTTTCTTTCCCCCACCTCTCTCTCTACCTCACATTTAGTGTTAAATAAAATCTGTACAGGCATATGGTCTCATCTGAACCTTAGTTCAGGCAGAGTTGTCATTTAATAGTTGGCCCCTACCATTACTTCAGAAGTAGGATCCGAACATTATTCTGGTGGATCATAACATTATCTCTTCTACCTATTTAAAACCAAAAAATAATCCTACAATCTTGAAAAGTTCTTCAGAACATCTTCTAGCATCTTCTGTATGTCCTAAATCATGATGTTTGAGTTCAAAACAAGGCAGAGCAGTTGAATAATAGGAGGGAAAAAATCATGGATATCCAGTAGAGTTTGAAATGTTATTCTATATGCATGTATTTCCTCTGCTCCCTCTCAATGATTTCTGTATCAATGCATCTATCATCCCACCACAGAAACCATCAGCCTACAGCTGAATGGCCTTTAAATCACTGAGTTTCATATCTGACTCTCAAGGTACGTGAGAATGGGTGTGGTTGATTGTTTAACTAGAAACAATTTTCCCCTTGTGAATAGCCTATAAGTTACTTACATCAGACGCAGTTAACTGATGTACCTAAAATGTAACATTGTAAAAACATAGTGTATCAAACTTCCTAAATTCTCACTATAATAAATGAGGAATAATAAAGCTGTAAAAGTTTAAAACAGTATTATCTTCAGAAAATGTTAGCATCATTATATATTACCTGCAAACATACTTTTCTTATCATGATTCTCTGCTTACTCCTGTTTATAGATTATCATCTACTTGGAAAATGCAGTACACACTTTTAGCAGGATGCTCTGCCCTGTAATGCAGTCAAACAATCTGAAAAATGCTCTGATCTGTAGTCATTGCACCTTAGCCCCTTTTACATATTAGACTGCTTTTGTTTTTACAGAAAAAAAAACCAAAACCAAAAGACTTCCATATTATTGTATATTTCAGAGAGTGGCTGAAAATTACTTAGATGACTGTAAAGCTTCATTAGTTAAGGTCAATCTGCCAATGTGAACTGGCAAAATAGTTAATGAGGGAAACTCCACTGTGCAGCAATGAACAGACACCAGAAAAATATTTGGTCATTTCTATCTTCTCTAGTACAAAATATAAGTTTGCCCACCTTCATATGCTTCAACAAAAGTTCACCAGCAGAAAACAACTTTGGGGGTGATGTGGGTAGAGAGGCAGTGGGAAAGAAGAGGAGGAGAAAGAAAGTGACCCTGGGCCTCCCCTCAGCAGTACAGGTGTACCCAGACAGCCTGGTGGTGCTCAGCTGTGCCCCCACTGGAAGCATCTATATTCCTCACCTGGCTGGACGGCATCTGGAGGAGGCAATTGATGTAGGTCTAGCTGGGGGAAAACTGGGGGTTTTGGGGTATTGCCTCCCAAGGACAGTGGGGTGGGTATCTGGGAGTTGAAGGATATTTTGAGGAGAGACAGGACCCCAGGGACTCTCAAAATGGGTTGATGAGGTGCTGTGATATTTTTGGGGAAGACAGCCCAGGATATGGAGGTACAGGAACCACAGCTGTATTGGGGTGGGGTAGAGGACAGCACATTTGAGGCTGAGGGGATTTTGAGGGGAACACTGGGTTAGGGTTCAGGTTGGGATGTTCCCCTCAAAAGTTTTGCAGTGGAGCTAGGCCCGTTGTTGCTGCAGCTCTTGTGCCTTCTTGATGGCACCTTTTCTCCCTTGAACTTTCTCAAGGTGTAAATAATGCTGCTCCTTTGTCTATCTCCAGGCCTGATGTAATTCTCTTTCTGCCGTATAACTAAAGTCAACGACACTTCCTAGAGGGCTTTTTCAGTTGCTCCATTTCCTTTCCCAGCCTGTTAGCTTTTGGTTTGGCTTTGTTCAGCATTTTTCTCACCTGTCAGAGATGTTCTCACTGACCTTTTCTTTCACTCGAAGTCTTTGCTCGCATGCTCTGCAACACTTGCACATTGGCACTTTCTGATGTCTGATGGCTCCCAGGGCTCAGGTGGGAAAAGGATGAATCAGACCTCGATGTTGGTACTCACTCAGCCTCTTACATCTTCTGCCTATTCGAAGTTAAAGAATACAAATTGACAAAACTTTAGAAGTAAACTTTGAACAGGAGACAGTGCCAGCAGCAGTGACAGCATTACATGTAATCAGAAGAGGACTGTCACCAACTCAACATCAGATTATAAAAGAGTTTTCAACAATTCTAAATTACACATTATTCATGGGAAAGTCTTACTTTGCATTAGTGTGTAATACAATCCTAAGTGGAGAACTCTAAAGTTTTTGCTTTTACTTACCCCCAAAGCTTTTGCTAGCCTTGATGGCTGCTGGATACTGCTCATCTTGTTCCTTGTCCCAGAGCTCTTTGCTTCTGCTGCTCCTGAAGGACACAGGCCCCTCCTGCACCCCAGCTCCACCAGGTCTACTTTGTGGCCCAGTGGGAACAGCCACTACACCACCTTGCTCACCACTCACCGCTCTGCTCCCCAGGGGACTGTGACAGGCAGGACTTACCAGGTGTTGCCAGATGCCCCCTGCAAAAACAGGAGCCAAGCTCCTAAGTACTGCAGGGCACTGGCAGCTGCCTGCAGGACTAATCACTGCCAGATATTCCACCAGTCCAGCCCCACCAGCACCACCCTGGACTCCTGAGTGTGTCTGTTGGGTGTCCACACCCCTCCCCTTAATGTGCCTTTCAGGGAACATGGCACCCCTCAATGTGATTTTCTGTGTATCACAGACTTCAGAATGTACCTTTTGGCTTCTACCCATACCTCACTGCTTTTTTCTACTATGATATTGATCATAACTTGATAAAACATAAAGCTTTTTACCATTTAACTAGAGTTCCAGCATTGGGTTTCTGAATGAAAAGACCAACTATGGGGTGAAGACCTTTCCTCTGCCTTCTCCCAATGACACATGTAAGAAGAGCAATATCTCTAGATGTCTACTGCTTATTTCCAGTTCTCTCCTCTTTTTTAATAGTTACAGGGATTATTACATGGACTAAAGTTGTGATACATAATGTATTAAAAAGGAGTAAATCTTTTCTTCCCAGTAAATTGCAACTGAATATAAAGCAGAAAGGTTTTATAAACATATTAAATTGGTGTCACTTAATTTTTCATACCCATGAGATTTGTGACCCATGTCTTGCTACAACTTCACATACCTTGCAATAGCATCAATATGTCCAGAGAAGATATCAAAATTAAGGTCTATGAAAAATGACTTTAAATGGAAAATGCTGACAGCAAAAAAAAACCTCTAACATATTAAAGAAAATATGGTATTAGAGCAGGTAAGAAAGTCTTCACTTGTAAGATGTTTACAGAATAGATTAGTCTGTAGATGCTGCATCATACGCTTGGTCACTCAAAAAAATTACCATTGAAATTGACAGACAATCCATGCAGTGTGGATTGAAGAGTCAGGTATATGAAAATTTGACAGATCTACAATCAGTATATCTAGGAAATAGGATACTGTGGGGTTTTTTCCTGCTTTGGAAAGAATTGCAGCAGGAGTTTCAAAAGTACAGATCATTCACCTCTGTACAAGGAATTCCCACGGGCTTCAATCAGTAGGGTATTTTTGGTTTTGTATTAAATTAAGTCTGACTGTTTGCAATGACAAAATTGCTGCAAAATCAATTTAGTGAGATTCCTTTCTGTTCCTTAGCATAGGAAGGCAGGAAAACATATATGACATATAAGATACATAAGTAAAAATGGGGAAAAATGTCTCGGTAAGAAGGAGGAAACCTTCTTAGGTTTGGAGGGTTCTTTGGCAAAAGTCATTCACTGATAATAAGCATTGGACATTTGAAGAAGTTCTGAGACAAATGGAATAAGAGCAGATGTACTTCTCCACAACCACCAGAACTCAAGAAAAAAAACATTGTCTCCAATTTTGGTGGTTTTTTGCTCTGTTAGGAGCTGCAAGTGTTGTGAAATGTCAAGATTCACACATTCTCTGAGATCCCTTGCAATATCACAGAGACAGGCTAACTCTGCCTTTTAGGGGAAGTATGAACTTCTGCAATTCATTTATTTTTTATTCTCCAACTGAGGGAAGTTCACTGGCCTTTCCAATCACAAGTGATAACAGTGCATCTAAATTTTGTGCTTTTAAGGAGATTGAGTCAAGCCTAAAGACCACAGGGAAGTGGTGTAGATAAAAGATGAAAATAATTAGTTCATATGTAGATTGTAACAAGTTGAAAAGTACTTTTCAAGTGTCTAATCATGCTAATTAATTATATTTATGAATTCTAAAATGTGCATAACATTATATTGAGAAAGAAAGATGCCTTTTTTAGAATCACAACTTCTGAAAAAATACGCATGACCCTTCTATATTATATTTTTAATGCTTCATAATGTTTTTCTGAAAACAAGGGTCATTACACAGGGAATAGCTAAATTTCAGAGAAAAGGAAAAGGAAAAGGAAAAAAGGAAAAAAAGGAAAAAAAGGAAAAAAGGAAAAAAGGAAAAAAAAGGAAAAAAGGAAAAAAAGGAAAAAAAAAGGAAAAAAGAAAAAAAAAGGAAAAAAGGAAAAAAAGGAAAAAAAGGAAAAGGAAAGTAAAAATTTCCACTGTTTGAAAATAGTTTATTCCATGCTGGTTAAAATTTGGAAAAAAAACCCCAAATGTAACTAATTATTATAGTTTCTTTTTAAAAGAATGTTTTAGTGTGACAGATGCTCATTAGCACTCATTTTGGAAACATCACTTTGAATCAGATGGCTATTTCTGACCAGGCAATTTGAAAGAAATCCCCTTATATTTTTTGATACTTAGTAGACTTAGTCTGAGTTCACTAACATTTTAATTTTTTATCTTCATTCTGCAGATAGTAAAATTTTAACAAATTGCTTGACTTTTAAGTATAAATTTCTGTCAATTCTTAAAATTAAAACTCTCTCCTCTCAGGATAAAATATCTGTGTGATTTGCTGCTATCTTCCATTTACCTGCAGAAGATGCTAGTTTCATAGTCCTTTAGCAGAGTGGAAAGAGGAACAATTTCCTCAGTGGGTCTCTGTTATCATAAGAACACAAAAACCCCACAAATTTTGATACATTCTAATGATCACTCATTCTTGAATTCTATTAAACATAAACTTCTAAAAAAAGCACTCCTGAAGTATATATGGAATTGATTCAACAACTGACTTTCAACCGCAACCCATTGACTCAGCTGCACACCCTCAAGCTCAACAACTTCTTTTCTCCCATTTGCTATAATGTGACTAAATAGAAATGGGTGATTAAATGATCACATGTAAAATGAACACAAAAGGAAGAACTTTCAACACACACAAAAAAAGATGCATGTGCATCCTTAGGGTAAGAGCTTTTTCAGTTTTATTTTGTCTGAATCTGTACTACGTGTTGAAAGATCAAATGAGGTTATTTAAAAGTCTCTCAAAATTAAATCTGAGCAAGAATGAGTTTGCAAAAACAACACAATTACTAAATCTCAGCTGGTGGTTTAGGACTTAAGTTTTTCAGCCATAAGAATGTCTTTATCTCAGCCTGCATACTAGAAACAAGATGCTGGCCTACATGCAAAAGATGCATGTGTCTTCAGTACACACACTGTCCTCAATTCTCTTCCTACATTAAATTCAGATCAAACCTGTGAACCTGTCTCTATCTGTACCTTAAATTTAGTCTCTCGCATCCTCCTATGTCCTGCACTTTTATTTTTCCTTATCCTTATAAATTTTTTATGTGCGTAAAAATTTTTTATGTGCGTAAAAAATTTTTTATCCTTATAAATTTTTTATGTGCACATATGTGCGTACCTGTATTGCATATATTTGTATGTGTATTTGTCCTTTTGTGTGTTCATACTTGTGCTGTCAAACATATCATGCTCTATTTGAAAAATTGAGAGTAGTTTTAGGACTGATATGAATAGCAAATAAGGTATAAGTCACCAGTGTAAACTTCCAAATATATATTTGGAAATGTTATTAGGCCTGTATTTTCTAATTAAACACAGAGATATGGGAAAATACTTAAATTCTGAGATATTTTAACCAATGTAACTTTTAGTGATTTTCTCTTCAGCTACTCTCTCATTCTCAGTCATGGACTCATTACAGTTTTCGTGTTAGTGAAATCTTAATGAGGCCTATGTACATATCTCCAGGCAGTCCTGATCAGGGTTTGGTCCTCACCTCTGCAGCAGGAAGACAGAAAATCATAACTCTCAGACTTAAGTGGATCTCTTGTGGCCTATATATACTAAGGACTTATTCCCTCTGTGAAGTAAGAGCATTCAATTCTTCTGTCTTCAGCAGAGAGAGCTGGAAATCCTCAAAACCACAGCTTGAATCAGAGGGAACACTCAGATATCTTTGACTTCCTGTGAAAAGGGTCAGGAGAAATCTAAGATTACAAAATGTCTCACAGAATGAAGATGCCCAATCTCCACCATCTCAATTTGAACTTTAAATTTTTTCTTTGGAGATGGACAGGTAGAAAAAGTTCCTTAAGAAATGAAAGCTGCAATTTTAAATACTTTACTGCAAGATATGATCACATTAAAATATCTATTTTTATTTAAGCAATAACTAACCTGTGCATTTCAAGAATGAAGTAGCTAGGGTAACAAGAAGTTTTCAGATTTCAGCATGACATAAAATAGCAATAGAATCAAAATTTCTTTTTACTCTAAAAGAAGAAGGAAAAAAGCCTTATTTCATAAAAAGTAACAAATTCCAAAGTCTTACAGAAGTTTTTGATATTTTTATCTTGAAAATGTCCCCAAATACTGAAATAGAATTTTTCTAATGAAAAATAATTTTGACTGAAAAGTAAATATAACTTCTGGTCTTTCTGATAGTAAAAGAAATACTACTCACTATAAAAAAAGTACTTTTGCTGTAGCACAATAAAAGATGATTATGAAAGGGGAAATGTATGCAAGCCATAAGCAAAAACTTCCTGGTACTCATATGCATTATTCATAGCACTGATAGGCGTATTCAAACTAGCCTCGCTTTTTTGTATGATTCAGGGTAGCAACTTTCCACCAGTTATCTCATTATTGATCAAAACCCCTTTTGTTTGGCTGAAATGCATCTTTGAAAAAAGAGTCATCTACCCTTGTTAACAAAAGACAGAAAAATTCATTTCCTTTTGCTCTTTCTCCAGTGACAAATCTCCTCACTGTTAAAATTTATGGCCAAATTATACCTCAGATTTAGGTCTCTTTAATTTACAGCATTTTTCTGTAATTAAAAGTATTCAATAATAGCAAGTCACATGTCAAATTTATTCTAACAAAACAATCAGATATAAGTCTTTAACAGCAAAATTTTTATCACTTTTCAAGAAATACTAACAAAGGTATTGGAAAACCAAAAATCACCAACCATAAGAAGATATTTTAAAAGGTCAAAACAAGTGATTAATTGCCTTTGAAATGCAGAAGACGGAAGTAAGGGTGACCAACAAGATTTACAGGAAAATTCCTTTTTTCCACAAAAGATCACTAATCTCCCACCAGTTCACAATGACCTTTACAAAATTAGATCTCTACAGAGATCTAATTAGATCTCTACAGAGTGCTATAGGCTTGCACAGCCCCTGGATGGGGACACTTCTTTTGCCCTTTCTGCTGCACATTTTCTATACTGTCTGACAAAGTGTTCCATACCAATTTCTGTTTAAGAGAACCCAAGAGGAAGCATCAGAAGAGAGCAGCTGTATGCACTGCACTGACTTCTTTTCCATGCATTATTTCATCGACTTCCATTTTGCAATGTCACCTACCTGCACTTCTGTAAGGCCTATGACACAGTCCTCTAAATCCTTCTATCCAAATTGATAGGTGAAGTTTTGGTAGGTGGGTTATAGTGTTTAAATAGACAGTGTATGTAATGCTGTTTCATATTTTATTGCTTTCTCTCCTAGAACTTAAAAAAAAGATTAAAACATGAACCTAGGGAAAATATCTGTTTTCTTATTCCAGACACTACCAATGCATTCATAGGCTACTGCAATTTTGTACATAAATAAACTGCATGATAAAATCAGTACTTAATACACATCTGTTAAAGACTTTGTATTATACTGAAGGTTAATTTCACCTTGTGTTACCACTTTGATTGCAAATTACCTGTAAGTGAATGTGAATATAAATACAGGCTTAAGAGAAATAGGAAGAAAGGATCAATGATTTTAGAGAACTCCTTCAAAATATTTCAACTACTGAAAAAAACCCACAAAACATCCAACCAAAACCCACAAAAAAACCTTAGGAAGACAAGGCTTTCAAGAACTTCAAATTAAAAATTGCATTCTAAGATTACAAGCAGTACAGTAGCCAAGAGGTTAAATAATCTCATGAAATTTCCTGGTTAGATCAGCTTGTTTTGTTATTTAAATTCACTCAAAAGCAATCTAGAATTTTGTTTATTTTCTGCAACTAATATTCTATCCAGGTAACGTGAAAATTTCAGAATTAGGGTTGCTTAAATGTATATTACTCAAGATAATCATACATGCACACATAGACAAATAATCAAGAAAACAGTCATTTACATCACTCCTGGTTTTGGTTCTTCCCTGTCTCACTATGTAAAATATTCTGCCACGGGTATTCCATAATTCCTTTTCAGCTCTTTGAAGTAATCCTAGCATCCATGGGTTAAAACCACAATCAAACATAATATTAAATTTGTGATCTGGATTAAGATCAATTTTTTTGCTAATTTGCTAGTTCTATATAATGTAGTATGAAGCTAAATTACTCACTTGGAGACCACCCTAGGAGAACTTAATGCGTCACCAGTGAATTCTTTGCCAATGGAAAATTCATTGAGGAGCATAGAGATCAATGACTGAATTTATCATGGAATTTAGTATAATAAAACAAATGTAAATAAAACTGGCATGATGTTCATATTTTTTCAGCTGAATATTTTCTAAGTTGTAATTTCCATTATCAATAGATATTACATCTAAAAAAATTTTGTAGAAAGTCAAAGAAGTGGGAGCAGTACTGAGGAAGATTTGGGTGGTTTTTTTGGTTTTTTTTTTGTTTTTTGTTTTTCTCCTCTAACACATCTCACTGTGTTTTCTTTCCTGTTTTTCTCCTGTTTTTCTGAGTAACATTAAAATTAGAGCCTGGTTTTCCATCTTTGATTACTTACTCCTAGTGAAATTGGACTGCTTATTTCGAATCTAAATATTAGTTAAGTGATCTCTGTCCTATCTTGGTCTACATTTCTCAGCCACTGACTAATGAAAAGTAGAGCCAGGGAGTTCTTGGGTTTATTATTATATTAATATATTATATGTGATTATATCAATATGTACTGTTATCATTTCAGTTTTCTGTAAGTCCTTTATTCTGACTATGGTTTCTTGAGAACTGGAATCAGTGAATTGAGTTGTTGAGTTTTTAGCCCCATTGGTTGCTAACAGATATTACAGACCATATAGAAATAGGTTATCCCTGTCCCCAAAGGTAGCAGGGTATGTTTGATTAATTCCACTGTGCTTTAGAGAGCATGAATAGCCCATTTTCATATGCTGTGTCAACCACAGAGCATTTCTACAGTCATTCATTGCTTAATTAATGAGGGCACTTCCACATTCAGTGCGGGAGTATGAAAGATTTATTTAGGGGGTCTAATCACACTTGAGTTTAATGTTGAAGCTACTGAAGAATTTACAGCCCACAACTTTTGATGAAAATCTCAGGTTTTTTGTGCTTCCTACCACCATAAAACTCAGCACTAAATTCTATGTCCAGTTGCAGCTTATATAAAGAGTTAATAAGTGAATTTACAAAAGTAAAGTGGCAGAATTGAGTGATTTTCTTTATAGTCTGTATTTTTCAGCTCTTTTTGGCCGAGGTCTGTTTCAGGGGATGATATAAGGAGGTGCCCAACTGCAAGATTTCCAGTGTGAACAGCACATACAGGGGGCTTGCTTACTGCCCCTTGCTACTTCAATAGCCAAGTAGATGCAAGTCATTAGTGGAAACTTAAGGAAAATAAAATAGAATTAAGGAATGGTTTGGTTTGGCAGGGACCTTAAAGAACATCTAGTTCCAAATCCTATGCCACAGGCAGGGACACCTCTCACTAGACCAGATTGCTCAAAACCCAGTCAAACCTTGCCTTGAACAGTGCTGCCAGGGATGGGGCATCCACAACTTCTGGGGGCAACCTGTTCCAGTGTCTCAACACCCTCACAGCAAGGAATTTCTTCTTAACATCTATACCTAGACCTACTCTCTTTCAGTCTCAAGACATACCCTCATGCTGTCACTTCAATTCCTTAAGATGAGTCCCTCTTTGGCTGCCTTACAGGCCAGATTCTGGAAGGCTGCTAAGAGGTCTACTCACGTAACACTAGGAGGTGTGGTTTGTTTCTTTCCACATATTTATGTTTCTCTATGAAAAAGAATTTCAGGAAACCAGAAGCCAACCCTCCACATGCATGAACATGCACGTATGCTCACAAATACCAGTGAAATAAAAAATAGTCATGTAAACAGAAAAATCTACAAAGAATATTGATTCAAGCATCGGAAAAATAAGATTGTTTTGAAAAGAGTGCCTCAGTTCTTGAAACAAGAAATACACTTGTTCGGTGTGTTTTGCACAGTGGAATGTCAGGCTAAAACAAAATAAAAAACAGGTAAGTACCCATAGAGTGGAATGATGGGCAAACTCACCAAACATCCTTAAGAGGCAGAATTTGTACTTTTAAAATATGTGTTTGGAGAACACAGCTTAAACCAGAATTTAAGCCATTGGTAATGTTAAAATGGAATTCTGAGAACAAGTTTTGAATGTGGCCTGTACATTTCAGTACAGCAGACAAAATCTCTGCTAACTTATGTGAAAACTATACATTGACTGGGTTCTCAGTCTTTTGTAAATAACACTGACTTGTAGATAACCTTTTAAAATATATGGCTTCTTGTATTTGGAGGAAAGGGCATATTATTTTTTACAGTTTAATATAAATAGAGATGTATTCCTAGCTGCATCAAATTTAATACCCATCAAAGAAAAGCTATTTTTGAAAAGACAAGAATTACCATTCTAGTAGTAGGCAGTATCTAGTAGTATCTAGTGATAAAGCAAAAAGACATATTAATGGTGAGGAATGCACATAAAACTAAGAAATATGCATAGAAATTTGTGCTTTCCATTTATGAACCAGCCTTGATTTGCATTTTTAACATATTAAAGTCCCTCTAGAAGTCTGCCTTTTTCCATCAATTTTACTCACTTACACCACAGTGCTGTTTTCAAACACCGTTGCACTAGAGATAGTTCAAAGTAGAAATTTATAACCATTAACTCCATCCTTTGCTTGACAGAGAACTTACATGAATCTTGTGTTGAATAACTACAAAACTTTTAAGTGGACTCCAGTGGAGTCTGGGAAATGACAGCTTTCAGCAAAGTATCAGTAGACTTCATTTGTTTCTGGCCCACAGAGACATTCACCCCAGGGCAATGCCTCAGGCTTTTGGATTTCTTAAGTTTATCTACTTCCTTGAGACTGTTTGTTCTGCTTTTTGCTTCTCACTAAATAAACCTACCTGAACAACATTTCAGCACCCTAGAGTTCTAAATTCAGCAAACATCTTTCTAGGAAGATAATTTATGGAAAAAAAAATTACTGTAGTGTCTATACATATATTTAAAAACAAATATAAAATATGATCTGGATAGAGCAAAGACACTGGTCTGCTCAATGAAGCTTTGTTCAGAAGGATAGCTTATCACTAGCTTTTGCTGCTGTAGTTATGTGCTCTTTACAAATCCTGTAAGCAGATTTTGTTTTATGAATTTTGTTTTAATTTATGCAATTAAAGAGGCAAAATGCTATGCAAGCAAAGTATTCCTTTGTCAAATACAATGGTTTCACACAGGGGCCCTGCCAGCACTGAGAGAATAGCAGATGTCTGCAGAGTGTACACAGCAATCTGAAGGTGAAGAGCAGTTTATTTTAAAGCTACAGGCTTCTAGAAACTGTTACCACCTCTGAACTCGATGGCATTTCACTTTACACATTAGCTGTTAGTGCTGCAGCAGCACCTACTTACAGGTGTAATTGGCAAGCATAATATCAGGCATTGTTTCTGTTTTCAAGAACTTAGCAGCTGAAATTTATGCAATATTCATGCATGGCTCCAAACTCTTCTGTAAAATGACATTCATATTTTTCCTCATTTCAGATGTCTACTCTGTACTTGATACTTTCTAGCTGAAGTTTCTGAGGTGAAATCAAAGGTGACTTTTTTTGTTTCCTAGAACTTAGTTACAATAAATTATATTCTCACGAGCTATATTTGGAAGGACTAAGGACCAAAAGATAGATAAATTAGCAGTCAAAATTCAAGAACTTCTCCATACATTCCTTTTCAATTAGTCTTGTTTTTCTTTAATTTTAAATTAATGCATTCCCTGAATGCTAGCTGTTTAGTCTGAGTTCTTTGATATCTTCCCTACTGTAGAATTTTCCACTAGTTTTTAATCTTTATTCTTTCCCCCAATTTGTGAAAAAATTTCCCATCATAAACAGTGAAATTCATTGAAAAAATTTGTTAAAATACATGAGCAATATATTGCAAATTTGTTTCACCTACAACAAGTTGAATCACTTGTTTCTTATATCACTTCAACCCTCTAGCACATCCCTAGATGTACTTCCAGTCTTTAAGCTAAATTCTTAGCAAAATTGAAAATTGGAGCACAAAATTTGGCTTTAAGCAAGCGCTACTAAATATAAAGCTTACTATTCTAATTTCAGAATATGTTCTTGCCTAGAGAGCTTTAAAGATTCATTGAAATTTTTTTTTCCATTTTTCTAGTAGCTTAACACTTTAATGCTATTGTAATTAACCAGAATATTACATACACAGAATGACAATACAACTGGCACTTGGGAAATAATGAGGAGTATTAACTCAGCTATTATGACAGTACAGAAGGCAAAAGCTCTAGGCCACCATACGAATTTACTGTGCTACTCAAAAAGCACAGAAAAACTATTGCCAAATACTGCATTATAAGAATACCTCCACAGGTGTGTAAGCATTTGCCAACTAAACTTCTTTTAATCCCAGATCATATTCAGAGGCTTCCTGGATATGGTCCAGGTAAACAGACTCAGGAACACAAAACTTTAAATCTGAGTGTTTTCAAGTCTTTCACTCCTGCCTGGTGCTGCCTCTCTTCACAAGCATAATCAAAGACAACACTAAAATACCTTGAGACAAGCTAAAATCATCTTTAGATGTGCCAGGAAAAGCACAGGGTCAGTTCTTCATTACATACCTTTTCCATGCTGTCACAGGAGCTCTAGATCATATTATCAGTTATTGAAAGTCTGTCTCCACAGCCAGAACCATAACCTGTGTCAGCCTTCCAATGTCAAACTGAAGATAAACTTGAAAACCTTGTGCAGCTATTTTCCCTTATCTTGGCTCACTGTCCTCTCTGCTGGACTCATCTCCAGAGTTAGGCTCAAGAGGAGTGTGTCTCAGTCCTTTTCATTATCACTGCTCTATGCCAGGATTCAAGCAATTCAACCACTAGTACCAGTTTTCTTAGCACCTATTGGAATGCCATTGCAAATATTCCTGGCCAGGGTTTTCAAAGTAGTTTACAGACAAAGTATTTACATCCTTTCCCTGGCAGTACACAGTAAGGGGTATGGGGCATATAGAAATAACAATTCTTCCTGGTTGGGTATAGGTTGTTAGAAAATGCTCTCATCCAGCACACTCACCCCACACTTGTTGAACAAACCACTCCCTACCTGGTGAGACAGGTATTACATTTTCTTAGAGAATCAATAGATCAAAATACCTTTTCAGTGGTTGCAGGGACTACACATAAAAAGAGGAATCCATATCCAATAACTAGATTTATTTTTCACACTAAAACCTAGACTCACTTTTCCCATTCTTGCCTCTGCTCTAATAAAACTCCAGGTGATATCTCTCAGGATGGCAATAATAACTTATTTGCCAGCTCCCTCTTTATGACCTATGCCCACATTTACTTCACATCCCCTTTTGCTGTCAGGCTGGAGAGAAAGGATGACTCCTAATCATGCTGATGTAAATCCATAAAAAGTCTGTAAATTATGAGGATTAGTAAAGTACTTTTTTGAGGTGTCTTCAACATTTAGAATAATCAAAATAATCTACATATATATTCTGTAATGGCATTCAGAAGTGCTGAGTCTATGCAAGTATTTAATTTAAAGATAAATATTCTGGCTAATGTAGGCAACATCTATGAACACTGAGTTCCGTCTCATTTTCCTGTTAGGGTAGATGATAATGAAAATCAGGACTTTTCCATCATGCCATGGGGGGATGGAAGGTAGAACAAGGAAGGGGAAGATGCAAAGAGGGGTTGGAATCAGTGAACCAATATGTGAGAAGAGAAAGGCTATGTCCTAGGACGCATTTCCACAGATGCTGTGCAATATGGGCACACCTAAGAAATAACAGTCCTGTAGTGTCCCCATAAATGGTGAGATATTTGCAGTGCAGTCCTCATATTGTCATTGAAATTTGACTTTCTTCTATTTTAAAAATGCAATTTTAAAGATAGTTAATGTTCTTGGAATCAAAAGCAAACATTCTACCTCATTGCTATAGGTATATTTCATGTATTCAATTAGACTTTTAACAAAAGCAAAATAAAAACCAACCAAACAAATCCCTTTTACATTTAAAACTGTATAAATAGTATTAGATTACTGATTCACCTGGGAGATATATGATGTTTGAACTGTATCTAGGTTCTACAGGCAAATACTTATTTAAGTTATATAAATTTTATATTAATTGATGATTAATTAATCTATGAGTTTTCCTTACATAAAGATCTTGTGTAACATTTAAGTTGGTCTTGTTCTCATGGGAAGCCTGTTTTCCCTGATAGATGCCTCCCACATAATTTCCTCTCATTGCACCTGCCCCCAGTTAGCGTCTGTAAAGAGCTGCTACATTATTCTGGAAAATTAATTCTTCTTAATGAAGCTTTAAGGCTTATTATTCATAAAAACCTCTAAAATTTATTAGAGATAATGCTTATTTAGAAGATCCAAAGGCTCTCTGTACATGTATACCAATTTATAATAGTTTTGGGATTTGTAACAATGATCACATAATTGTGCAATGGAAACAACAGGTAGGTAATCAGTCCAGCCTGAATTTGCTCACTTGTACATTGTTTGAATAAATGTGAAATAATTTAATTTTTTTAATTTTGTTTTTTAGCAAATCCATTAGTAAAAACACATTTGTACTTTAGTTTAAGCCCTTTCTGCCTTCTCTCATGCTTCTGTACAGAACAGAGATCTGGTAGGCAGGTGTAAGCAACTCTGGGAAGCAGAGCTCTGAGGAATGGATATATTAACTATTGAGAGCCTACATCTCTCTGAAACCAAAAGTTTATGGCAGTTGGAAAGACAAAAAGAATACTCCCTCCTCCTCCTCCTCTAATCATACACCCCATATTCTTGCTCCCATGAACAAGGCTACAGCAGATACATTGCTCAATTTTAATGGAATCTCTCTCTTTCAGGATATCACGTCCTCAGGCCACAAAGCAGATTTTTTTCTTGTATCCTTGTTTCTGCTCACAATATGAGTCTCAAAGGTTGAAGTGTGTGATGAATACCAAAAGCCTGGCTCAGACTGTGGGAATGTAGAGTAACAGTGGCTAAAAACATGCTATACCCAAATGACCAAATTCTGAGTTATTAGTACTCTAGCTTTCAAAACCACAGTCAACATCAACTTCTTGTTTCAAAATCCATTCCTCTGTGTTTTTTTAATTTGTATATCCCAGCTATTTGCATACTAGTATTGTATAACCTCATTTGGATAGTCACACAAGCTAATAGCTTCTGACTCACTTCAACAGGTTCCAAACTGTGGTTTAGTATTGCTCAATACTTTCTAAATCAAAATAATTTATGTAGAAATGTTTCATCATCAAATACTGACAAAAATGCGGCTTAATGTGTGCTGCAGTATTACCTCAACTTCCAGCAGAAATAAGATGGGGAAAAAAAAAAAACAAAGGACCTCCCTCACACGATTGGTTTCTTAAAAAATTTTTTTAATGAAGCAGAGGAAAGGAAACTATATAACTAAATTAGAATTACATCATTTGACCTTTCAGAAAAGTGCATTTTCTCTATAGAGAAGAGAAGAGAGAAGAGAGAAGAGAAAAGAGAGAAAAGAGGAAAGAAAAAAGAGAAAAGAGAAAAGAGAAAAGAGAAAAGAAAAAAAAGAAAAGAAGAGAAAAAGAAAGAGAAAAGAGAAAAGAAAATGATGAGCTACTACTGACATTTTTAGAAGTAGAAACAATAGCTCTCTAAGCTTCTGATAAGCTCATTTTTTTACTCACATGTCAGGATAAATGATTGTTTAAGGAACCAAATCTAGCATCAAAGTAATAAGTTGTCCAACTGATGAATTAGAATCTTTCTTCTTCAACATCTCCTTTAGAATTTTCAAAATATCCTTAAGCTACAGGCACACCCCAAGCCTTTTGGAACTATTCAAAGGTCATTTCAGCTACATACTCTATCATGCAGTTTACTGCACTAACCAGGAAATAGGACTCATTTTAATCCAAAAGTGAAGTACATGTAATGAGACGTGGCCATGGGGCCTGCACACTGAACGAAGAGTTTCCATGCTTTCAGTCAGAAACTGATGTATTTGCCTATTCAAGAAAAAAACGAGGAAAAAACCCACCCCTGATTTCAAATGAAAACAGACAGGGAATAATAATTTCATATTAGTGTTTTACCATACATTCTGGAATATTCTAAATACTTGCTTTTAATCAGAATTTGGTTTTTTTCTGCTGAAGACCTAATCTTTATCAAGCGTGCCAGTCTGAGGAGCAAGACTAACAAAAAGGTGAATAGGAAAATCTGTGTTACATACACACACACACAAAAAAAGGGTAAAATATTTCACTCTACAGGAAATGAACAATGCTAAAATTTAAGCCAATAAAGGGAGATTTCATTTGTCAACTTTAAAGGAGCTAGAGATTAGTATCATGAAATAAAGCACTTTTTATTTTTTGCTTTTGATACATTAAGATAGTAACAATTATTTAAACAAAGCCCTCCTTTCAACATGATATTTGACATTTCAAAATGACAACAATAGCAAGCACAACAACCTATTCAAACCAACTTTGTGAAATACAGACTCATGATAGGTTGTGTTTTGGGGAATGCAACAGTAGTTTTCAGTGATACCCAAGCAAGTTCTGCTCTCATAAGCAGCAAGCATCTTAGAACCACATTCCTCACAGGCTAATTAGAAGCCCTGTGTTGTGGCTTACCCCCAGCCAGCAGCCAAGCCCCTCTCAACCACTCCCTCACCAGAGGGATCAGGAAGAGAGCTGGAGTAGTACAAAGCAGAGAACTCATAAGCTGAGATAAACATGGTTCAATAGGAAAATCAAAATCTGCAGACACAGGCAAAACAAAACAAAGAATTAATGTCCTGTTTCTGTGGGCAGGCAGGTGTTCAGGCATTCCAAGAGAGCAGGGCCCCATCACGTGTAACAGTGACTTAGGAAGACAAAAGTCATCTCTCTAAACATTTCCCCTTTCCTCCCTCTTCCCCCAGTTCACAGGCTGAGCATGATGTCACATGGTCTAGAATATCCCTTTGGTCAGTTTGGGTCACCTGCCCTGGCTGTGTCCCCCACAACCTCCTGTGCACCCCCAGTCTCCTCCCCAGCCTGGCAGTACAAGAAGCAGAAAAGGCCTCGGCTCTGTGCAACCCCTGCTCAGCAATAACAAAAACATCTCCCCATTATCAGCCTTGTCCTCAGCACAAATCCAAACCACAGCCCCATGCTAGCCACGGGGAAGAAAATGAACTCTACCCCAGCTGAAACCAGCATTTCCTGTTGTAGCAGTTAGCTTGCTTTCAGGCGTATATGAGTATTACATTAATGGAACTATACTGAAACGAAATCAGCTAGTCTGTCCAGACATTGCAGTTCTCAGAGCTGCAAGTTCATAAGCAACAAGTTTAAAGCAAATTTAGTTTGATGTGAACAAAGCATTCATTGGGACCAAGAGTATTTTTCTCTTTTTTGTTGCAGGAGGATATGTTCAGCAACAATGACAGATACTTAGATTCCCATAGATCAAACAAGATGGCACAACAGCTGTGACAGTAGGAAAAGGTAAACTGCATTCAAATAATCCCAAAACATAGGGAAGAAACATATCAGAACTTTTCACTCTTCTATACTTTCTTCCAAATAATTAGGTTTTTATGGGCATCCTTTCCTCCTGGTCTCTTCAGCGCATCACTCTGAATAAGGTCTGAGAAACAAGGTGAAATACTCAGATTTACAGAATGAGTGACCCTTAAAGACACTGTCTATTCAGAAGTTCCCAGACAGCTCTTCAGGTGTTTTGTGGGCCATAAAAATGCACAACTAAGAAATGCATGACCAGAAGGTATGCAAATATTTAGCACTGCTATTAGTCCAGTTCAATGTCCTTTCTCTTCAGGAGAACTCTCCTGCTGAAAAAAACATACTGCCCAAAGGAGTGGGTTTTGTTAATGATTCAAAGAACAATGTTCTCTCTGGGTCCCCCTAAGCCTCTTTTAATTCTCAAAACAAAATAATCTTTGCACAGTATTTGATTTGACACACCTTAGGTTAGTTAATTCAAGACTTTTTTTTTTTTGTTTCTTTTTCTCAACATAAAGAAAAGGTAAAGCCAAGAAAGTATGGTCAGCATCAGGCATACAATGTAAAGTGTCATCTATCAGCTTGAAAAAAAATTAACTTTTCATAAATTTTAAATTTTTTTATAGGATGATTCTGCTATTTACAAATAAGGTGACAAATCTCAAAAACAACAATGCATATCAGAAAGTATTTGTGTTTGCATTTTCAGTATAGTTCTACCTTAATTAAACACACAAGGTATTTGCTGTTACTATAATAGAGATGACTGGCAAGTTTTGCAGCTGAAAAGTTAAACAATATGAGTTATTCATTTAACTCAAACAACCACCATGTAGATCTATCAAAAATACACTTTCCTCTTATACTTCACATATCCTTGATGCTATAACCTGAATGCACTGAGAGTACACAAAAATTAAGGGGTTGTTTTACAAGCTTATATAGATTTTTTTAGCATCTATTTACAACCAGAAATAATTTTTTCCCCTGATATTTGCTGTAGTTCAAGTTTGCATGGAAAGCAAACACTTAAGGCCATGCCTAACTAAATGCTACTGCTCATTCCTGTCAGGATAAGCACAATTACGAATTACATCTTGTAATTCCAAAAACGTCTTATGCTCTTCTCTCTTCCTTTGACATTCTGCATAAAGCTCTGAACATACTGTTTTCTGGTCAAGACACACAAAGACTATCATTCAAGCTAACATTGATATAATTTCTTTCAAATACAGCTGGAATCCACTCTTAGTGTCTTCAGTTGGAAGGTTTGTTATGGCTTATTAGTGTGCTGTACCTGTATAACAAAATGGACTGCATGGGGCCTTCAGGGATTTATGGATGACAGGATCACCTACTGAACACACATATAAACCACATAGCTACAAGTTTACTAATATAAAAACACCTCATGAGTAAAACGTGCAGGATCAGACTATGTTACAAAAATCTACATTTACAAAATTCTACAGGGCAGAAAGTAGAGCTCTCTCCATATCCAGTTCATTATAAAAGCAACAAAAAATGCACATAGATTCCATTAAAATAAGTTGAGGGTAGACCAATTAAACCTCTTAATTCTGAAAATATTACTCAAGCACTTTACCGAAATGAATGACTGATAATTGTGCCTAGGCATAAAACTATTTAAAATATTTTTATGTAAATTATTTGTGCTACAAGAGTTGAATAAATAGTGATAATTTAAAACTCAAACAAGCTTGGTCTGATACATATAACTATTTCCCCAGCCATTGCTGAATGTTTTGGAACTCAGAATTGCAGGCTAGCTACAGTTCCTAAAAGTTCACCATTTAAATTACAATCTGCAACAAAACTCAAAGAAATCTTTGAGAATTTGTTCTTACCATATATAAAACAAAAATTATTTGTGTTTTTAAATTTATTTTACCCACATAAAAATATGCAAGATATATTAAAATTCATTTTCCTTATTATAATAGAGCAGGGAGCTTGTGAAAATCCAGTTGAAATTCTAAAGAGGTACACAGAGACCTTAAGAAAGACGAGCAAGATGAATGTCCCAAACAGCAATGGGATGTTTAGATTTAACTCAAGGACAATAAATGTGATTTACACTGTTTTCATTGAGCTTGCATTCACCCTGTGATAATTTGTATCAGCTACAGTAAGATTAATCACCTAGAAAGGTTGTTTACCTTCTCTATTTTATGTAAAAATGTCAGTTTATTGGTGCTCCTTAGTGAAACAGTACATTTACCCATATATTACATTTTATCAGGAGAAAAATCAATATATTGCAGCTTTACAGGGATCCTGCTTTTCAGATTGCAATCCTAGAAGGCAGTTAAAAAACAACACACTGTGATGTGAGGGTCTTGGCCATCATGAATATCAATTGCTCAATATCCTAATATTCTGTGAAATCTTCTCTGCTATAGAGATTAATTTTGCACTGATGAGCACCTGTCTGTTTCTCTCACTGAAGTATAAATGACATGGGGAAAACAATAAACAGAAGGGAAAAACAAAGCAATTACATTTTAAAAAGAAGCATTTAAACACAGTTATATTATACAAAAAAAAAATACTAATTACATAGTTACTAATGAAATAGAAAAGAAAAAGGAAGGCCATTCACAATGAAATTTAAGGAAACGAGCCAAACTTTTTTATTTGTCCCCAACAGCTTCATCTGCATGGCCAGAGCTGGAAGGGGGTGAAGGTTAACAGTAAGCTTCACCCATTTTTGTCCAGTAACATGGTAACTTCCCAGGAAGACTTTTAGTTAGGCTATAACTCCATATTAATCTTGAATAACTACCACACCTAGGCACAAGTGAAAATCCTCACAAGAACATTCAAAGTTTATTCATGTCTAATAACGGCACAAGGCAAAGGGTTAAGGCGTAGGTCACTGGTAGCAGCATTAGCTTTTAAAGAAAAACAGTAAATCTGGACTCTTCACCTTCTTTCTCTATCTTCCTGCTCCAGGACGGATAAAAGAGAGAAAATAGGCCATGAAAGCAAGATCTTTTGAAGCATTCCATTTAGTATAAAAAATGGCAGCATTAAAGACAAGGACAAGCCTGGTTCTACAAATGTAGCAACAGTTTTGAGAGGTTTTAATTTCCTTCCTTACAGCCACCAGGCAGAAAATATACAGCTTTACCCTCTCTGTACAGATTTCTGTTTCAGAAAAAACAGAAACATCAAGTGATTTGCTTAATTAACCAGTGAAGTCAGACTCACAAACAGCAATCCCAGTAAATTTACAAAATTAATCTGCAGTGTGAGAACTGTTTGCTGGAGAAATCAATGCATTTTTATTAGTTAATAAGTATAACATTGCTGTATTTCAGAAAACTTCCAGATGGTGAAGGGGAATACAGTTATTGAAGAAATTATTCATCTCTGCCTAGTTATAGAACGTGTCAACAGTCCTTGGATATAATACTTGGCAGCCTAACATTAAGAAAGGCTGCTGAAATATTTGTACAGGAGGTCAGTGTAGTTCTTTGTTCCCTAAAAAAACCCAAATCCCAACAATCTTGTCATTATTCAATCTGTAGGCATATTTTTCTGGGGTTTTTTGTTGCTGGAGGAGCATTAGGAACTTGAGAGGCACTCTCTTTTTCCTATTAACTGGTTTTCAGGCAAAAAATAATTTTTCCTTTTCTTTAAAGCATTATTCTAAATCATATTAGATGCAGCTGGAGAGAAACAAGTGTTTTTCCTTAATGCAGAATCCAGACATATTCTGAGTTGGAAGGGACCCACAAGAATCAAGTCCAGCACTTAAGTCAGTGTCTCATACGAGGATCAAGGGCACAATCTTAGCATTGTTAACATCATGCTTTAACACAATGAGCTAATTTTTATGTTTGTACTGCTGTAAAGTTAAGTAGTTACTATTAGTTAGGCTACTCCTACAGTGCAGTGTTAGAATCTCTGCTAAGGAGTTAACTGAACATGATTGGTCTACGAGGAGTGGAAGTTAATCATAACTCTGTTAGCACAGAGGAAATCATGAGCTTTGCAGAAGGCTTTATCTGTGTTTTTTTCCTCAAAAAAACCAAAAAAAACACCCCAAAACCAAAAAAACACCCAAAAAACAACAACAAAAAACCCCTCAATGTTTTCCAGTGCTGTTCCTGAGTGACTTTAAATATAAACATACATTTTTAGTTTTCTTAGCAGTCCTAAGCCAACCAACAGGTAGCACTTATTGACAAGTTAAAAACCAGAAAATGTATTTTTCTTTGGCATTGAAATGGAATTGGACATTAAGATAAGAGAGGAAGAGGATTTTTCATCTTTCACCTATTATCTAGCAGCTAACCAGTCTCTAAACTGAATTTCCAGTTTGAATCCTAGTATGGTGGAATACCACACCAATACTGAAAGTTATTTCAGGGACAGGTGTAAAATGAGAATATATTCCCTTCTGTAGATGAGAAAGGAAAAAACTGAATACATACCAGAAAAAAGGTATGAAAAAAAGTACAGGGCAGGAAAATGTCTGTATCACTTCCACAGCACCAGTTACTGTAGGGTGAATGCCTTTGAAAGCAGACAGAACAGTACTGTTGTGGGGCACGGGTGAAGTATTAGGAGGAAATGAAAATATTTTCAAAGATGAGTGCCTTGGGGCAAATTAATCTTCTGAGAACTTTGTTTAATGAAAATTATATATGACTGCAAAAGTAAGGAAGTTAAACTGTTCTGAGCATCACTTGATGCACTAGAATGCTCATTGCCATTTCAGTGATAGAACTGGCTTCAGTTCCCAGAAATTCTGAAGGCAGTTTTGCATACTGCTGGCATTACCAATAAGGTCTGGATATATAACAGGTACAGGATTTTCAAAGCTAGGCAACACATCTTCGGTAGTGAGTAGAGATGAAAAAGCATACGAATTCTCAGATTCTATATCTTTTCTCCAGATCTGTTGAGATAGTCTCCTTACAAACATGTTTTGATAAATGCTTAAGAATCAGATGTTTTTTAAAAATGTCTGTTTTCTACAAATGAAAGCAGACAGGGAGGTCACTATACTGAATTTGTACCAGTGACAGGGTGTCTCATCCCACAAAATTTTCCTGAAGCAGAGAAGGTTACTTGCTATACAGAAATTGAATGAGACATAATATAGAAAGATAAATGTTTTTTTAAAATTATAATAATGTTATGAAGTTCAAAACCTACTTTCTTTTGCTCATGCTGCTAATTCTTATATTTGCTAAACTCTGCTTCTGGTTTTCAATCCAAGTTCTGACCTGTTCTTTCCAATGTTAAATTTTTTGTTCCTGCTTAAACTATCTTTATCATACTTCTCCCAACAAGTGTTTTGTTTTCAAATGTGTTTATCTAACAAAAGCCAGATTTTCAGTGCCAAAGTCATGGAATTTCTTCATAGAATAGCAGTCATCACTAACACACAAATCAATTAGATTTCTGACAGCAGGACTTGGCACGACTGGACCCAGATATCTTAAAGCCCTTAAAATTGCATGTGTTATAGGCTCACAAAGACAGATGTGGATATGATTCATCATTTCTCTGTTGCAATAATTACTTCAAAATATATCATTATCAAAATATTCAGTTATAGAGCAAAAGTTCCCAAATGGGTTGATAATAAAAGTGTGTATGTAAATTGTCCAAGATACCCAAAAGATCTGGTATTCTTGAGGTAAAATTAACACTTCAACAGAACAATTAAAATCCACCTACAAGTGCTTTTTTCTTGTCATTTTAAACCAACTTGGTTGTCATGCTACTATTGCAGGATTTTAGCAGGTATTGAGGCACTGATCTAACTCTGCAACTTTCAAAAGCATTTAATCATTACACATTTATTTCTCCAACTATCATTTGAAATTCCAGATGCTGGAAAGGCAGTAAAGATGATAAAATTTTATTTTCTTCCCTTTACATAAGTAAGAATATCAATTAAAATCTGGTAAACTATGAAACAAAAACTTAAGTATTCTTTCAAAACTTCAATAATTCAGAGTACCACTTTGAATTTTACTGACAAAGACATAGATTCTGGAAACAGTTGTCCAATAAATCTGTCCCTCACACTGCTTATAGTCTTATTTATTATGTAGTTCACAGTGGACTTTATAACTGAATTCCAGAGTTTTTATTTCACTTTTACTACAGATCTCAGAGCAATTTCCTCAAAAATTTGCAGAGCGTTGCTTTCAGTAGACTGCCTATTTCAAAGTATGAGATTGTAACTCTAATTTTTGACTCCCAACAGGATAGAAAAGCAGAGGGCTGTACTTTTTCCTTTCTGAATTTGACAGATTTAGCTTCAAACAGAAAATTAAGGATTCATTCATGCTGAAATTAAAATTATTAGCAAGACAAAAAAAGTAAAATTAAAGGAATCAGTAGAAGTCTAAGATGAATGTGTTACTGTAGACTATAGATCTCAGAATTCTTTTTTAACTTCAACAGTAATTTTCTGAAGTTGAAAATTTTTAGGATTTTAGAGAATATAGCTATTGAATTTTAACCCCCTTAAAATAATTTTTAAAAAATTCTAAACTGAAGAGTATTTTCAAAACATGAAAGATATCAGAAGATTTATTTAGAAACTACCAACATATTTTTACCCCTTTAAATTTGATTCTTTTTAGTTTTGGAATCCTATCCCCAAAGTTAGTACCTGACACTAATTTACAAATTATTGAAAAGCCAATTGATTTTTTTATTTCTAAAAATCCTTCTTCTTTAGGAATGAATCTTGATTAAAAAAATAAAAAGTTTTCACCAGTCCTAATTAGTCTGTGAGGTACCTAAAATATTCAGACTATTTAAATATATCCCAAGGTAAAAGTGTTTCATACTGAATTGATTTCACAAATGAAATGTATCACATACCATTTTTTCCTTGCTTCTTGGGAAATAAGCAGAGACAACTTCAATTATTAAGAAATTCTCTGAAAAAAAAAAAAAAAAAGAAATAGCAAATGGACTCACAATACTGCACATTCTATTATAATTAATCTGCAGCGCACAAATACGTAAGGCATTCTACTGGTAAGCTGAAATATTTTTATTAGATAATGCATCTGAGAATACAAGAACACTACTCAGCTTTTTAAAGCTTGCTTGCTACCCATTTTTGTAACATCATTCTGTGCCAGATTCACTGAAATCTTAAACACATCAACCTACGTGAAACCAGAGCTTGTATTCTCCTACTGTCTCTAGCTTGACCCAATTAGTTTGAAAACCTTGGCCAAAACTTGTCCCTTGACATTTTGTAATCAAAAGCTGCTGCCACCATCACTTTATATGTACTCAGGGAGCCTGCTTGTTTTAAAGAGCTCCAAACTGCCATGATAAGCAATTATCCTGTCATTTTTTTCACCTTCACAGAAACTCAAGACAGAGGACTGTACAGTTGCTGTACTGTCTACTAGACAGAATACAAATAACTTGCTAGTTTATTGGACAAGGGTTTTTTAGACAGAATATAGCTCTATAAGTCCTTAATCTACATACTTTGAAATTTTTTTGTATATCTGAAGGAAGAATTAAGCTCACCATCCAGTCACCATCCAATAGCAAAAAAGTGAGATGACATATATAAGAAGTCAAACAAAAGAAAAAACAGTCCAGAATAAAAATATGTGAAGAAGAAGCTTTCATGGAAAGTACTTACTTTTTGGAAATATTAATGAAAAAGTGTACTTAAAAGTGCATTTTACTTATGTGGAATATTTGCAAGTTTATATGCAAACATACCCTATAAACACTATTTTCCTTTTACTGCTACTTCATAAAAAAGTTCATATCCAGCTATGTCCTACATTTTCTTTCCGTTACAGCTTTCTCTGAAAACTTCCCATGATTTATGTTATAGGAACTGTATTTTGCCAGAAGGCTGCAACAGAGACACTGATGTTACAGATGCTAGGATGTACTTCTTTGGTCTTACTGGACACTGACAGAACATATTAATAGTAGCCAGATAAACAATTGGTCAACAGATGTTCTGATGCAGTTATTTTCATGTCCAGAATTTTCCATTTGGGAAAGAGTTTTAATGGAAATGAAAGAAATTCTGCTTAGGCTTCGTATTTAAATTTTGTAGTTTTTCCTTAGTGGGCTCTCCATCCTGCCTCTTCCTCCCCTTTTTGGAGCTACACTGGTGTCTTATCAATGAGAAACAGCAGTTAAGTAGTTGTTCAATGTGTACAGCAATAAATATTAAATTTTCCACATTTTACAGAACTTTGTCTTATCAACTTCTAAATTTTCAGTGAGTGATTTCAGAATTGTGGTAGGCTACGAATAAGATTAATTGAAAATTTTGCCTATCCATTTCATTAAGTGAGCCAAAATATCCCGGAGTTTTGCTACATCTCAATGCACTATTTCAGTTTGGCACAGACAGAAGAGAATCTCCTGAGCTGATCTAAACAAAGTCTGTTTAAAAAGAGCTAAGAGATAACTTACTTCCATTAACTCCTGTATATAAACAAGCACAAAAATTTCTAATGCTTTACATACCAAGAAAACAATTCCTCATAGTTTGAAAGAGATCAGATTCAACCCTCTCCAAAACAGAGCATGAAGGAATTTACACTAGACAAAAAAATCACTTATCACTTCTCAGTAAATACAGGGAAAACCCCATAGCAACACAGTGCAAAGGAACCTGTTTTATAAGCTGCAATAGCAAACAGTTCAACTGCAAGTAACAATTAAAACCAGATTCTTTCCTGGGGTGTCCACTTAGGAAGGCTGATATTAACCCTCCTGATACATGGTTACTTAGGAAAAGTTCTCACTGGCACAAAGTTACTCTGGAAATGCATTATGAAACACATACCATTGCTAAGAGAAAAGCCTGTTATTAATTAGCTCATACTTGAGAATGTTTGATTTACAGCAGTGCTTTTTTCAAAATCTGTGTGGATTACATAAGTAGCAGCTCCTCCTCTCATCAGATACAGACTTATTCAGAAATAATCATACACAGAGCCTGTTGAAAACAGGCAACAAAAAGTCCCCAAATCTGGGTTAACCACCACTATTTAGCACTGCCCAAAACAGTGTCAGGCTATGAATAAGATGATAAATTGAAAATTTTGCCAGTGCATGAAGTGAACCAAAATATCCCTTAGTCCTGCTGCATCTCAATGCACTATTTCATTTTGGTACAGACAGAAGAGGACATCCTGAGCTGATCTGCAGATACCACCAGGGAGTCTTTAAATTCAAGGGATTGTCCAGATCAAAACAGTAATAAAGAGTCCCTTTTCTGGATAGGTGTGAAGAAGAAAGTCAAAGGCCTTTGCTTCCACGAAGCTTCACTGTCCACCCAAAGCCCATCTCTTCTGACAGGAGAGCAGACATTCTATATAAAGTACTTGTGGGCAGCAGGGGGCATGGGGGTTGCCCATGTGTGCCAAACCTTTTACTCCTCTGCAGGCTCATACTGTAGCTTTTTCTCAGCAGATAAGAACAGCTACTGGAGTCAAGTTCCATGAAATAACCAAGAGCAATAACTATAAGCAATCTTCTCTCTTCTTTCCCCTTCAGGTGCCAAATGGGTCCTATACAGTTACAGAGAATCCCCTTTACCTGTGGGATATGGGATTATAATTGTTAAAGTTGTTAAGGTTTGTGTTCGCCAGAAGGCCCTGCTGGAAGGCACAGCTGCAGGCTGGACAGCTGGAAGTCAGGGGTGAGAGGCAGTTATGGGTCATGGACAGCAGGCTGCAGCTGAGGCAGCAATGGATGCTGAACTGATGCCTTGGGAAGGCTGACCTGAAACAGAGCTAGGAGAACAAAGTAGGTGTTTATCAAAAGGCCTTTAAGGGTACATCTTGGGCAGTACAAGAGCCTGGCCAGAGCTACACCCAAGGTGGACATAAAAGGCACAATCGGTCACAAGATCTCACACTTTTATAAGTTTTGGTCTATTTGCATATTTGGGTTAATTGTCCAATTACAGCTTCAGATTATGAAGTCCCATCCTTCTTGTTTTGTTTTGTTTTTTTTCTTCAGTCCACCATTGTTTATGCTTTTGGGCCTGAAAACTTCTAGCCATTTTCCTTGGTCTCCATTTGGAAAAGGATTTGCTTTGTCTACCTACTCTCTGAAGAGAGCTTACTAACACTTAATATGAAGCTCAGGGCTAAACACCTAGGAGGCACAGAACCTAAAAAACTTAAGGCATCACTTCTTCTGTTAAGTTTTGCTTTTTCTGGTTGAGATTAAAGGTTTAAAAGGAGGATGATTTCTACAATAAAATGATCTCCTTCAGGTGCATATGGGAGTCCATGTCTCTTTGTTCCCCATTGCTACTTTTATCATCTCTGGGTCAAGATCCAACCCAGGCTGCAGCACACCAGAAGAGAGGGAAATGAGGGAGAAAAGAAAGCCGAAAGCAAGGAAAGGAAACTCCTCACCTGAAGAAGGACTGAAGCCATGGGATTTCAGTGGGAAGAAGGTACATGAATAAGTGAGTAAGCCAGGGCTTTTTACCTCCTCCCATTACCCTATAGCTGCCCCATAGGGACCCATCTTTCCCTTCTTTCCCTCTGGCCTAATCTATCCCCTTGACCAGGCTGCTGGGGCTCCCCTGGAAGGCCAGCCCAGACCTGGGTCCTGGAAATCCCACCTCTTGCTAGGATCAGACAGTCACCACAGCCTCCACCCACCCGGCCTCACCACAGGAATTTGGGCTGAGGAGACAGAGCAGGATGAAAGGAATAAAGAAAGACTGGGTGAGCCCCAAGAATGGATGGAAAGAAGTCATTAGGTGTAACTGGGCTATTCCCAGGGAAAGGAGCAAGCAACGGGAGGGGGTAAAAGAGACACTGAGAGAGGAAGCCATGAGGGAGCCAGGGAGGCTCACCCAGATTTTCACCCTGCTTCACACAATGCAGCCACACCCCACTGCTTGTGGGTCATGTAATCATACATTCCCCTGAATCCCACCACATCACAATCACTCATTGCTCTCCTCATAGCGGAAAGAAAAGGGGAGAAGACGTAAGACTTCTGAAATGCATTTCCTTCCTTTCCCATCTTCCCAGCTCTTTGAAACCAGGCATTAATGATTCAGTCATTTTGAAAGAAAACAAATAAAAATGGTTTCCTAGCAACAGGATTTGCAGTATAGGTCTCTGAGGAAACTCTCCTTGATGTTTTCAAGGCTTTGTCCATTTACTAATATAGGAATGAAAGTGCTCACATCATATGAATGGTATTTGTTTAAACAAGTACAAGTCTCTACTGCTTTTTGGCAGCAGAGGTGTTGCAAAGAGCTCATGTTCTTGCAAAAAAAGCAAGAAATTTCAAAATTTTATAGTAAACACTTAGCATACCTTTAGCACATATTATTTCATTTAATCATACAGTGTATTATACCCCCTCCAGCAAACCTACAAAATTCTATTTCAAAACACAAACCTAGGAGTACCTGGAACTGCAGAGCAGCTAATCAAAATTCAAAAAAAATATAAATTAGACAAACCTTTTGATATTACAACAGAAGAGGCTACAAAAGATATTTCATTTCTTCAGCATCAAAAGAACTAGGAACAAAATCAGCAATAATTGAGAAAGAAACAGAGAACAGAAAATAAAGCATGGGAAACTATACATCAATGGAGTAATTTTATGTTGAATGTGAAGGTTTGGTTCCCCATTACAAAAGAAGATGCTACTGAACTCACACAGAATCACAGAAGGATTGGGGTTTTAAGGGGCCTCTGGAGATCATCTAGTCCAAGCATAAGCCTAACACTGCCAAGTCCACCACTGAACCATGGACCTAAGGGCCACGTCTACAGACCTTTAACCTCCAGGGCTGGTGACCTTACCACTTTCATGGGCACACTGTTCCAATGATTTACTACCCTTTCAGGGAAGGACTTTTTCCTAAGATCTATTCTAAAAATAGACAAGATAATCAAGACTATAAAATGGTTTTCATATGAAAAACGGGTAAGAAGACTCATCTTCCAGCACACACCACTTTGCGACGTCCATAAGGAAATAAAGGCTGTGTATTTTCCATAACATGTAAAGGTCAGCTCATCCCTCATATTAAATCTGGCATTTACAGGAGCATCCTTCACAGCTCTTACCATTCATGCCACCTTGAAGATTGGAAGGCTCTCCTGGGTACTCAGGTGAAATTTACCCACCAGGAGAATTCTCTGCTCACCTTACAAGATATGAGCATCTGAGACCCTTCTTCCCCTCAGCAATTTCAGAGCCATCTGTTAATCTTGCTTGACTTCCTCTATGACTGGCCTGGACATCAGACAGCAGAGTATTACAGACTTCTACAATCTAAGTCAAGTTAGTTTAGAGTATGTTGGGTGATACCAAGCTGTTTTCAATTAGCTGTTGTCAGTTACTAAGTCATTTAACCCAAGTAAGCTCTGCTAGAAGTAAATATTTACTGGTTGTAGCTGAATGAAATACCAAATCTGAAGCTCAAAGAGGAAGAAATTGTAGAGAGCATGATGCTTAGCCATTCCCACCATGAGAGGAATTGCCCTTATCCTTATGTTTTTCTAAATTCTGCTATAGTTTTGTATAGAATGTAATGAAGCTTTAATTCTCCTGATTCAACACTCAAAATACTTTGCAATTAGTTATGGATCATTTCTGCTGTCTTGCTCACCATCTAATTAGAAAACTGTAAATGGGAAGGAGGTCCCAGAGTTTTTTTTATTTATTTTGTAAATAAGAAATGTGTTTGGCTAAGTCAAATGTTCTGTGAGACTGGGCAAGATCCAACAAATAAAAGCTTTTTAAATGAAATAAAGTGAGTTTGCCACTGGCAGCTATACCAGTCTGGCTGCTTTTCTAAAAATAATGGTACCATAAGCTGCCTCTAATTATGTATTCTCACTTCTTGCCATTTATTATACAGGCAAGAACAATTTATTGCTGACCACATTTAAATTTACCATAATTTTTTTATTTATGATTCAAGAAATAATGAATTTTTCTCTGAAATGCTTCACATTAAAAATTCATGATGCAAATATGGCACATTTATATCGTTAGCCAAGTTCCTGTTCAGAGTCACTGCTTCATTTTCTAGGGAACAGCCAATTCCAGCTCCCATCATTACAACTCACTGGCTCAGCTGCCGGCAGTGAAACAGAACCAGCTTTGTTTAAACAGCATTAGTACCATACTGGCAGATTGACAACTGGCATAGAAAGGTGCTATGCAAAAAGCTGACTGTTCATTTCACTAGTCATGTAGAAAACTGACTCAAAATGAAGAGAATTGCTTCTATGAACTTTTTGAAACAAGGAAACAAAATAAATAAATAAATAAACCCACAAAAACTGTTCAGGGTGAACAGAAGTTGTCACTCCTCCAAACAATGTTTCCTTTTTGATTTTTTTTCAAAGATCTTTACATTGAATGTTGGTTCCTTTTTTCTTTTAAAAAATTCATAATAGAAAACTTGCATGTTGCAAAGGAAGGAGGGAAGGGAAGGGAAGGGAAGGGAAGGGAAGGGAAGGGAAGGGAAGGGAAGGGAAGGGAAGGGAAGGGAA
>VZUI01082351.1:0-21178 GCA_013401135.1 Cettia cetti
AATTTTTTTTTTTTTTTTTTTTTTTTTTTTTTTTTTGTAGGCCTGTGCCAAAGGAGGGACAAGCTCTGCTTCTGGCAGTAACAGCTTTTTTTAAAATTATTTTACTTTTCATCTAAGCAATGTAGTGTAAATAACTTTGTTAAAGCTATACTAGCTAAATACTAACTTTTCTCCTTTCCCTAATTTTAAACCTGCAAAATAATTTTGTGAATTTTTATTTTATCTTAAAAAATAAGTATTCGGTTTTTCTGAGGGGTTTGCTATTGACCTTCTAAGTGTTTCTGAGGGAGGCCTTGTGGTTGCTTTTCTGTCGGTGTGCAGTCTCTGCCTAGGCGAGCCCAGCCTTGTCCTGGCGGTTCAGCCAGCAGATGGCATCAGGAGGAAACAGGCTGCGTGGTCTCCAAGCATTCCTGTCCGCTGGCAGGCATGCACAGCACAGAGGAAGCCTGCCGTGAATACAGAGCGTTTCTGGCTTCGTCTTCCTTTCGTGCAGAGCTTTAGTTGTAGTGAAGGCAAGCCCTCCTTCCCCCTCCCCAGTCCTGGAACTTGGCTTTCAGTAGAAATGTTGCCCTGAAGCTCACATCATCCTTTCCTGGCCTTGGCACTGTCTGAGTCGTGCATTCTGGAATTGAAGTACTGATACACTGGAAAAAATTCTTCCCCAGGCCAGAGCCAGAGCTTTTTTTTTCCCCACCCCACATTTTCCTTTGTCACTCGTAGATGAAGAGTGGCAGAACAAAGCTCCTTGTATTGAGGTGCTCCACAGACTATAACATGAAGGTATTACCACAGCATGGTGTGCAGAGGGTGTGCTGTTATCAAGCCTGGCCTTTGTTGGATGGAAGGACTTGCAGTGGAATGTGCAAGTCATAGAACAGTTTAGGTTGGAGGAAATCTTAAAGATCAACTAGATCCAACTCCACTGTCATGGGCAGGAACACCTTCCACCAGACCAAGTTGCTCAAAGTCCCAGCAGCCTGATCTTGAACACTTCCAGGAACTGGGCATCCACAGCTGTTCTGAGCAATCTGTTCCAGTATCCCACCACCTTCACAGTAGAGAATTTCTTGTGACTATCTAATCTAAACCTACCTAAATCAATCTATACCTATTCAGCTAAAATACCTTGGAGTACCACTGCCTTGGAGACAGCTTTCCATGCTAAGGAAGGTAGACAGTCACAAGTAACTGCTTGTGGAGGCAGTACATTATTTGTACAGCTGGGTTTTTATAGAAACTGAGCTAGATATAGAAATAAAGCCACATTCATTGAGATAATTCAGGAACCTGGACATTGGCACTCTGCAAATACATAGGAGGCACTGGTAAGAGAAGTTTGTATCTCAGTTAATTGTCAGGCACTTGCTTTTAAGTATTGAGGGTTTCAGCATGTTTGTTGATGGTTTCTGCTCAGAGCTTGGGAGATGCCTCTTGATTCACTATCAGTGAGAATATCAACAGTTGTATCACATAGTCATGGGGGGAAAATATCTGAATTGTACCTTCTGGAAGATGATGACTCTGGATAAGTGTGAGTTTCTAAGTACAGGTGGCCTTTCTGTTCTGTGTCTTTTGTCCTGATCTTGAAGAGCTTAGTTCATCCATCAGTTTCATCTCCATGTCTTTCCAACAAAACCTGAGAGCTTTCTTCAGATATCTCTGGGATCCTCATGCATCTGCCAGCAGGGCAGAGAATAGTTTAATATCCCACACAGAAAAAAACATATTTGGAAATACACTGATTATACTGGATCGTTGGCTTCTATTAATAAGAAATCATTGCTATATTGAGAAAATAAATGACTGTTGATATCAATATAAAGGAGGAGACATGAGGGGTTTTTTAAAATATTGGTCCTTGCTGTAGTCTTATTTGCTTCTGATTCCCAACTGCTCAGATCCATTCAGCAAAATACTTTGTCATTCCCCTTGATTGAGACTTCTCGGCCCAACCTCTGTCATGCAGAATCTTTGCTACTGCTGTATGTATTTCTGGCATTTAAAGCAGCAAATCTGGACAATCATGGAGAGACTTACAGTATACAATACCTCAATCTTCACTCATTTACCTTTGCATTGTGCAGGATAAGGTGGAGTCTTTGGGGGAAAGAATACACATGTTCCTCTACTTCCTTTAGATTATGGAGTGGAAAAGTCCATGCTTCAGTTTTTTTAATGAGGGTGAGCAGGAGCTGACCTGCAGGAGTCAGAACAGTCCCATGTTGCATCTACAAGTGAGCATTTACAGTTCAGCAAGCCCAAAGTGTCCTCAGAATATTAGGAAAACAGAACCAACAAATATAAAATCATAGGATTCTTAAGATTGGAAAAGATCTCTAAGATCATCCAGTCCAACTCAGTGTCATCCAAGTGTGTCACAGGAAAGAAGCATGGATAAGGAGATAGTTTAAGACCAGAGAAAAAGAATCTTAGCTGCATTTTTGGAACAAGTGATCCTGCAAATTTGTTTAATTTTTCAGTATCTGTAGAATTGCAAGATTGCAAGCATCTTTTGTAGCTCTAAATTCAGAGATAAATTGAAATATTTAAGTAAAAACAGGTCCACAGCTAGTTGATAGGATAAAATTACAAAAATTCATGGCTTATTTCTTAAAAACTATGTTAGAAGGTATTTTTCTGGTTATAAGATTTTAGTTACTGTGTGATCAACATTTTCACATTAATGGTCTTGGTTTAGATTTCATAAAATAGGAATTTATGAACATTAGTTTCCTGGTTATAAAATTACTTTTTTGTGCTGCCACAGAAGTCTTAATTGTGTTCTTCATTGTGTAGGACAGCTCAAGAAGTAATCTAGGGATTCATTCAGTGTCACCTATTTCTGATAAGTATGTCATATTGCCTAGAATGAATTAATCGAAGTTGGGGGGGAGTCTGCATTTGTCTTTTCAGTTGCTTCAAAATCAAGGGAAAGGGCAGTGAAGATAGCCATGGGATTCAAGGGCATTTGAAGAGTGTTACTGGATTTGGGAAGGGCACCTTCTCCATCTCCTAAATTTTTTGAGAAATAATGTCAAGACCTTTATGAAGTATGTAGGTGACAGCAAAGAGGAATTACATGTACAGTGGTGCCAGTGGTACTTGAATGCTTAATAAAAAAGGGATTTAGGGAAACTTTGGCAGAAAATTAAATAACTCTTGTGAGGAATAGAAAGAAATATGTGTGAGGTGTCAGTCACAAAGGGTTCTTCTCTCTGGCATCTGGTGATTGTGACATGGTTACAAAGATAAAAAGATTAAGGACAACTGGAGCAGAGCAAAGCATTAGAAAAGTATTACAGAATTTCTTCTGCTGCAAAAAAGAAGGCTGATTTTATTCACATAATTGAGAACATAAAAATAAGATTGCCAGAAATCTGAAGGCCAACTTGTCTCTGGTTCTCCTCTGTAGTCTCACACTGCTGAGAGTGGTGCTGGTGGTGGTGGTGAAGGTCTGCTTCACCCACCCTGCCTGGCAGTCACTCATGGACACAGTTTGTTTCAGTGCTTCGCTGTTCTTACAATTAGAGGGCTTATCCTAATGTTTAACCCAGATCTTCCTTGCTGCTGTTTTTGCCCATTCAGTCTTATCTACTCTTCACAGGCATGGAAAATAACTTCTTCCTATATTCTTTCCAGCAGTCTATAAGATATCTAGGCTGTTCATTTTTCTCTCTTGCTTTTCCATTGTTTAATCTAAATAATCCTGATAATCAGCCTTTCTTTATAGGTCATGTTTTCTAAACTCCTATTATTTTCCTTGATCTTCTGTGGACTCCCTCCAGTTAGCTCAAATTCTTTCTGTTTTCAGATCCCAAGAGTAAATGCATTATCTCAGTCTGAGGCCGAGCAGAAAGGTGGGGCTGGTCTGCATGCCCTAGAGGTTAGAACTGTACCCTGTGTCCCAGATCAGTGTTTGGTTTGTCAATGACCTATTTGTCACTGGTTCAGTTTGGGCCCAGTAACCTCCTGCATCCTTTTCAATAAAGCTGCTTTTATCTTCTTCTTCCCCATCCTGTATTGGAAGAATTATTTCCGAGTATAGAGTATTCTGTTTATCTGTACTTAGTGATATCATAAGCTTTTAAGCCATAACTTAAACTTGTCCAAATCATTTTAAAATCCAGTACTATGTCTCAAGAAGCTTAAAGTATTTCCCAGGTAGGTATCATTTGCAAATTCAGAAAAAGAGGACCCTGCTATCACAGGATATCTCCTGTAGAAGGGCTTGCTCCTCAGTAAGTCATCAAGCCGAGTCTTCTGCTCAGAACTTGGTGTCCCATCACTCATCTCACTGACTAAAATGCTGCAAGGAACTGGAGCCTAGCCAGAACTGACTCTGCTGCAGTTGCTTCTATGACTGTGTAAGAACTGTTTTCCCCCCATTTTTGACTAATTTGTTTACAGTCTTGCCTAGACCTTATTTTTCCGGTTTACTTATGAAAATGTCATGGAAATAATGCTGGAAGCTTTACTGAAATCTAAATGTATGATCTAACAGCTCTTCAGCCCACAGAGCCGGTTACTCTGTCAGAGAGGGAAATTAGGCTGGGTTGGCTCAGCTTCTTCGTGATCAATTCATATTAACTGTAGCTGGTTTATTTTTTTATCTCTGAGGCTGCTTATAAATCATTGAGTTGTGCTTACACTCTTCTAGAAAATGAAATGAAACTGATGATACTAACTCCCTGTCACTCCTTCTGTTTTTTTGAAATCTAGGTGGTAATTATGTTCATCTTTCCCCAGTTTTCCCTGCATCACCTGATTTCACAGGTTCTGGAAGGTAAGTCCTGATGGCCCTGTGGCAGAATCAGCCTCACTTCAAGAGCCACCCAGTGACAGTCCTGATGCTCACATCAGCACAAAACATATAGCTCATAGATGTTCTTTCTAACTTATTTAAGACTGAGATGTACCTTTTTCTCTCTGGTGGCAATTATGTTAATTATTTGTTAATAATCAATATTTTTAGGTATGGTTTTCCCTCTCCTTTAAGTAGCTGACCAGCTGGCACTTTGCTGTTCCTTTTAACTGCTGATGTCCATCAAGAATGCCATTTTTGTTGTTGTTTTTAATGTCCTTTCCTGATCAAACTTAATTTTTCATTTGGCGCTTCTGATTTCACCAATATAGGTTTCTATTATAGGTTATCACCTTTTGTGATATATATAACCTTTCCTCAAGGAAAGTGCTCCAGAAGAATAAACATTGTTAAAAGTTGTCCTCTGGCTATCACTTATCTCTTCTCTGCAGTAAAAATTGACTTGATCCTTCAAAGCCCTGTTTGAACTGAAAAAGAAACACCAAAAAACTTTGTGACAATCCAAACCCATCAAGTAATTTTAAGCTAAATACTTACTTAAACCTCCCAACCATTATTGAAAATTTCTAAAATTTTAAAGGTAAAATTGATTTCAAGTTCTTTAAGATCAATAATGTACAATACACAAGAGAGGAACCAAGATGTTCGGATCATAAAGACAAACTATGAAGAAAATAGTGCCTTGACACAGCATATGTTTTTATTATCAAGCTAAAGCTAGTCCTGAAGCAAAAAGAAGGGTCCATGCTGAATATCAGAAAATGAACTGTAATACTAACTACAGAAAAATTAGAAAGAAATAGTGAGCATAATGTCTGCTCATGTGTAAAACATGAAGAGCCTAAGGGATTAAATCCCTTTTATACACCACACAAAAAATATTTCAAAGGAGTAATTCACCTGTCATAAACACTAAATTAAAATTAGCTGCACTTCCTCACTTTCTTACACATTTTGCAGAATTTGCTAATTTTGGGCTGGTTTTCTATGGCTACACAGCTGGTAGTTATTTGCTCCAGTGTTAGGAAATGTAAATGGGTACCAGTTCACTGTTACAGGATTCTAAATCAACTTAATGTTCATTTTACCTGCAAATAAATCTCTGTCGCTTGTCAAGAAGACAGAATCTATTTCCTCTAACGTTAATATACGGTTTGGGGTCTCCTCATGCAGAAGCATTACACGTACATGAAGTAAAGTCTGGTTCAAAGCATGCACGCAGAAAATAAGGAAAACCACTGACATTATTTATGTTTTGATCCTGTTTTTTCCTTAGAATAGACTGAGATTTGTTTGGAGCTGGAATGCACATGCAGAAGGACCCCAAAGTTGAACACTCAACCAACCAAAGTGCAGCAAAACCCCCACTGCAGCTGCCACTATCAGCCCTTTGCAGTGATGCACCCCCATCACTTCACCAAGAGGGAGCTGTTGCAGAAAATAGATAAATTCTCTATCATTCGACCAAGCAGGAGAGGTCGGAGCTTTGGCAGATGCAGGAGTGTGAAAAAAAATAAATGCTAATCAGACATTTAGAAAGGTAAACATTCCTTTTTTGTGCCTCAAAAGTAAACTTTCTTCTGCTTGATGCAAAAGGTTATTAAAGAGTATGGGGTTCATACACACAGAATTTCTCCTATCAAAAATCAATGGTATAGAGAAGTAGGTTTATTATTGCTTAAATGATAGGGTTTTATTTTAAAATTACTTGGTATTACACGATAACCTTTCCTTATATTTCAAAATTATTACTCTTCATTTGTCTGTCTACTTGCACTCTAAAACTTATGAATGTACTTTGTACTCATCCTCCTCCTAAGAGTTGCATGAATTCACTGTATTCACTCTGGAGCAACAGGGAATGAAGCAGAGTTATGCAGCACAATAGTGCTACATGGAGTGTCCCAGTAAGTACCAAGCTACAATAAAGTGTCCAAAATACTTGGGTGGGGTAACCATGATTGCTTCTTAATTACACACTCATTTGTGTGTGTTATGGAATGTAAGTTTCATTGTAGTTACAGAGTACATCTGCCAAAGAATTTTTCTGCTGAAGTTATTGTCCTGGTAGGCAGGAGGACCTTTCCCTGTAGTCAGTGTGGACAGCAGGCCATATTGACTAAGTTGCTGACATCTGGAAATGTTTGTGCCTGTGTCTGGAAATGTTTGTGAGCTCCAAGGCCAACTGGCAGAGCCAGCACTAGGACTTTCCTGGAATGGTGCTTCTTGGTGCAGACCAGCACCTCAGCAAGTTGTTCCTACAGTGTATTAGTGGGCATGACTGTGTTTAATTGCTGAAAAAGTCCTGGATGCTTCCTAATTTACAGTCATGGAAGAAGCCAAGATGTCTATCAAGATGTACAGGCTTTATTTCCTGTGTGAGTTGCTTAGGTCACGTGTGAAGGCACAAGCAGACAAGGAGTCTGAGATGCATCACTTTAACATGCATACCTCAGTCATCAGGGACTGTGGGCATATCAGAATTGCTGCATGTGCACTAGAGACACACTTTAGCCTGGAAATTTCAGGCAGTAATATGGTGACCCTAAGATGGGGCTGAGTCTATGCAAAGAATTGTTTTAACTTTTGATCTTCCTTCTATCGTTTGCTACTGTGCTTTGCTGAAAAGCTGTTAAGTGTAAGATTAACACGGTTGCAGATTGTAGTCATGATCTCATTGTTGTGTTTCTCAGTTTTTTCTCATTCAGCAGCTTAACGAGCTTATGTTCTCAAGAGGAAAATACAGATGTAGTTCACTTACACTGTTGGTCTCAGCATTATGCATTTATCACCTCAACTCTTTCAGTATAATCTGGTTCTTTTCTTCTCTCTAAACATGCTGTGTTAGTCAACTGTACTTCTGAAAGCCAGAATTTACTTCACAGAAGGCAGAAAGAAAAATTCAGACCTCTAATAGAGGCAATAATTCCTTTCTCCAGTATTTACAAGACATTTTGGAATTTTCATTGTCTTTTGCAAAGTCTGAGTATTGTATTTTTCCTCAGGCAAGAACAGCCACAATATCAATGCTCTCAGCTTTTCATGATCTCTTCTCTGCCTCAGTAATATAACATTTATCCAGCTCCATTTCTAACCTCTGATTGTATCTCTTTCATACCTACTTTTCTTCTCATTTTACTGGTCTTATTTGTCCAGTGGTGCTGTGTCCCTGCATCTGCTGCCTTTGCTCTAATTTTTTTAGTTCCTTTGAATTTTACTTGTTCAACACTTGTTGGCTACCAACATTGAGATGAACCTTTGAGACAAGCCCTCATTTCCCAGTGATGCTTATCTATGAAGGATAGTGGAGACACAGTCGGATGTGTTTGAGATGGAGGTGATTCTTTTATACATCTACAAGTCCAAAGATCTGCTTGGGAGAACCCTATGGAGAAAACAAGGGTCCAGGAGAACTGGCTGATTTTCAAGGATGACTTATCTGAACTCAAGGATGGCCCATCCCTACAAAAGCCATAACCAGGCCAGCAGCAGGAGGCCTGCATGAATTAATGAGGAACTCCTCTCTTTGGAAATAAGGGCGTTATCTTTTCTTTCTAATTTCATCTTTCCAACACAAGGACTCTCCTTTTCTCTTACATTTATTTTGGACTTTTCTCCCTGTTCTGGTCTGCGAATGTAACTCCTCAGAATATGGCAGTGTGTAAAAACCACACACCAGCTGTTGTTGCAAATTTGTGTCTCAGAGCTGTCTCATGGAAAAATGCGTAGAAAAATGGGGGAAATTTCCTTTGAAAATTGAACTAAAACTCTTCTATAAGAAAGAAAATTGTATTATTCTCATTATTATTAGTTATTATTTATAACTAGTAGTATTACTAGTTATTATTTATTATTGTCTTCTTTTTTCCTCTATTTAGCTTTTGAATATCCTTCTTCTCTTTGCTTCTCAATTACAAACTAGTGGAAAAAAACACACAAAACCAGTTTATGCAGTATCACAAGTCCCAGCATGATTCTTTTAAATGTTGGCTTATGTGAGCTGTGTGAAAGGACAATCCCAACCAATTTCTCCTGAAGAAACATTCAGTGAAGAAGGAAAGAGGAAGGCCCTGTTGGTGACCATTCTGTTCATATCATCTCTGGCTTTCCTCAGGAGTCTGTTATTAAGGTTATATAAGGCAATGGGATTCCTGTCATGGCAATTAACTGATCTGTCAATCCCAAGGTGTGCTTGGTATGCTGAAGAGGTAACTATGGGTAGAGCCCAGGTGATATTTCCAGTAAAAATCCTTTTGAACAGATTGTATACTATATTCAAGAGAAGTAAGCCTGAATAATACTTGAAAAAAAAAAAAAAAAAAAAAAGTATGTATATAGGATTTCAAGTGTCTGCAATAATTTCTTCCTCTTTTCAATCCCTTTCCATTGCATTGGGAGAGGTGACTGGACTTAAGGAAGTTATTTAAATGGAGGAGAAATTGTATAAAGCAACCTTTTGTTGGGATAATCACCCCTGTTTCTGTAGTCTGTGCTAAGGAAGGTAACTCTGGCTTCTCAAGTCTATTAAAGCATTCAGATTTAGGATTTTAGGATAAAAAACTCAAAATCACAAGTTGGAGTTCTGACCTCATTAAGAAATATCCGGAAGGAGAAATATTCTATTAGACTATTAGATTCTTCCTAGATTAGATGCATTTTTTTTCATTATTTTAATGATCTATACATACATAATATAGCTAGTTTAATTAAAAATAAAAGTAGACAGATTATTCTGGGAAGAAAATGCTAATTCTTTCCCTTTTGTTTGAAACATTTGACTAAATGTGCTTCCCCATTATTTAACTTTAAATGCAAATTACACTTCAATATGTAATTAACCTTATCTTTATTTTAACCTTCCTAAGAACCATAGTGTACTTTCAAAAATGCAATTTGACTTTCAGGAAACTATGCTTTCACCACTGTATTTGTACCTGCAGTATGAACAGAAATACCTTTTTTTCTCATGAAAACTGAACAACAGCTTATTGAATTAACACAGCAAATATCAGTCCAAGTTAAAATTCACAAAAACACAGCCTGAATTAAAAATTTCTTATTCTCACATGGATAATCATCAAATTTAATAGACTGAGTTAACAAATTAGTGTTTTGTTTGTTTTTTTTTTTGGCAATAGACAATCCCAGTTTGATTTAAATTGGAACGTAGAGATGGTATTAACTCTTTCTTTGGCTTTTGTGCATCTGCCACTAAACCCTACCAATTCAGGTGTCTACAACTAACAAATATGAAAACTTGGTAAGAATTTGCAAAATAGCTCTAAATTTACTTGTGAAAGGCTAGAGATAAAACCTTTGAAGGTTCATAGTATCTAAATAGTTAAAGAAGTAAATTGAACATGGATTTTTAATAGATAACTCTATTTGTTGAAGGTGTAAAAAATATATACTGGCTAGAAGCTAAACTGAGCAATTAAAAGTTATGTTTTTAACAATTACAATAAACTGATAAACCTCTTTACAGAGGTTCTGAAACATCAAAGAGTTGTGCCCAATTCTCCATCATCCATTGTGTATTTATAAGTCAAGCATTTTACTTGATCCTATCTGTTTCAATGATTACAACTGAAACAGGTGTCATGGGCGAAACAGTCTCAAATGGGGGAAATTTTACTTGATTTCATGTCAATTAGCACCATCTTCTGATTCAGGTTTTTGGTGGGGATGGTGTCATTATTGAGAAAGTAACTCTCCTTCCTGTTTCCCCAGTTTAAGGCAAACATCTCTACTTCTCCTACTAGCATCACCCTGCCTCAAGTTTGCTGTGGATTACCCTCAGCCCCTCCTTACTCATTCCATGGTTACATGGGCAGGTCCTGCACCTAATGGTTTCTTTCTGCTGTTCCTTTCTCATTTTCCCCCTGCTCCATGGCCACAGTCCCTCAGGTGTGCTCTCAGGCTGCAGTCCCTTGAGCTGTTCCCACTCTGACGTGCAGAGTGCCTTACCTCTGTGCCCCAAAATGTCTCCTTCCCTGTGGCTCTTTCATGCATCTGCCCAAGATTCTCTCCCCATGTGCCCCTGACCTTTGTGGCTGCTGCCTTTTCCAAAGTGCATTGGAGCAGAAGCACCACGTGCTCCTTCAGCACTGAAGATTTGCAGGCTATGAATTGCTCACACCAGTTTCAGAGCTGGCTGGACCTACCTGTTTCCTGCCCAGGGCATCTTGTGACCTTCTCCCATGCAGCCCCCAGCTACCCAAATGCTGCCTGTTGTGCTCGACACAGCAGCTAAGCTTTTCTTTTTCCTATGTCAGTGTACCCCAGGCTTTATAATCAAAACATTGTCCAGCCTGTGCCTAAAGCAAAGGCAGAGCAGATGCCATGTTCAGGCTTCCAAAACAGCTCATGTTATGTGACTTATTATGCCTAGTATTTCCTGTTAATTCAGAATAAAGTCATGTTTGGAAGTACCATGTTCTTCTGATCTTATGAGAATTATTTTCAGCTACTTTGTCATCTTGTTCTGTAATGACAAGTGAGCATATTCCATTATGTAAAAAAAAAGGGATGTAAAAATGTGTATTTTCTCTGAAACTCAAGGCAAGATTTCCATTTGCCTTCAATCATTTCCTATTTGTCCTGATTTCAGTAATTCAGGAATTCTTTGCTCAGCCTATAAAACTTCACCGATAAAGTCACACACATAACAATGGTCCCATTCCAACAAGGCAGTTGTATCAGTATATAACTGTAAACACACGCACTTAAGTCAGTCCTTTTATTATCAGAAAAGCCCTTTTAAATACCTAAAAAAGAGTAGAAATTACATTCTCTAAGTGTCTGAAATAGGCTCTTTTCTGAAACTCAAATGCTGCTTTTGCAATCTCTTTGCTGCTCTTTTGCAATCAACACTCCCATTGAGTACCATTAGGTGTCAAGATTTCGCCTTGAAACATAATCTGTTATTGGATTTTAGCAAACAAAACCACGAGGGCAGTCTGAACACAGGAAAATTAAACCTACCAGTGACATTTGTTACTGATGATGTGGGGCCCTGATAGATGATTCAATTTGGGAGTGCAAATTCAATTCCTGACCCACATGTCACTATACAGAAGGTTTATGTAATTATCATTAGTGTGTTGTTATTTATCCGTGTGTAGATCCTGCTGACTTTTTATTACTTGCTGCTAATGTTGTCATTAAAAATGCATACCAATTAACATAATTTTAAAAGGTGACATGAAAAATATCTAATTTTGCTTTAAATTTCAATTATTTCCCTAATTTATTTTACTTTCTCTTCAGCAATTTCAAAATAACAGTCTGGGTAGTCAATACATAGGTAAATAGTAGCCAAGTTTAGTAATTCTCTTTCCTCTGTAGGTAAAGTTGTCAAGCTTGTCATTTTGTGCTAGCAAATCACAAGCTATCACCAGTCCTTGGCCAGTCATTTCTTTTTATTTAAAAAACCCAAACCCTAGCACAAATGTCATATCTTGTTGCAGCCTTGCGGTTCCAGGCTCTTCATGAATCACTTGAGTAGATAAAATAGCATCTGTCAATTTTATTATATTGGATTTAGTGAAACCAGGAAATTAGGAGGATGTAAGTATATATTAGTCTCTACTTGGCATTTTATCGCAGTACTCTGTTACCCAGGATGGCAAATTCACATCTGTTTACTAAAACCTTTAGAAATAATTTTCTTTCTTGCTTTACTTGACTGAGGAGGCTTAATGGTCACAATTTTATGAGGTTCTGTTTCTTATAACAGTAAAAGCCTTGACATTTCTTTTTAGATCAGCTTCTCAGAGCCTTATACAGAACACAGGTTTCACATAAGCTTCAAGATGAAGATGGAAAGTGGGGAATGATCTTAGCAGGGAGCTAAAATCAACAATTTCAGCACAAGAAAATGATTGCTCTACTCAGGAGAAACCCATTCCCTGGGACTGCTGCCTCCTGTTCTGCCAGGAGGGCTAAGTCCCAAGGGCCTCCCAGATGTCAGAGAGAGTTAAGGACCAAATGTCAGAAATGTTGAAATGAAGCTGTGGCTGGTGATTAGGTCCCTCAGGCGAGACAGTAGCTTGCCTAAGTTTCTTGCTGAAGAACCAAATCTACACACAGTTCTTTCAGTAATAATAGTCACTTGCACTTAATATGTATAGCACCTTTGGTTTATGTTCTCTTCTCTATTTTGCCTTTGTTTTTGAGCAGAAGGGAAATCAGAGTGGGCAAGGTCACAGGTTTTTTTTCCATCATGCACACTCTTGATTCATTAACAAGAATATGAATTGAATTTGAGAGTAATCATTTTTATACTCTTTCCTTTGATTCTTTTGATTATTTGCATAAACTATGGTGAGGTGGCAGGGACCCACCAGGATCATGGAGTCTGTCTCTATAGTTACAATGAGTTTGAAATACATTTGTGATTTTCAATTTGAACAGAGCAAAACTGTGAACACTACTCATGCCAAAACATGCACTTTGTCAGCCAGATCCAGTGCCCCACCAAAGTCTAATCTTTTATCTGGCCTCCTGGATCTGGTAAAGTCCTGATATTTCACCTGATATTGCCATCTGGTGAAATATTAGCCACCCTGCTGCTTTGATTGCTGTTCCATTTCTCTGGTAGATAAACTACATAGTGTATTTTAAAGGAAGAAAGAGACTTGGAAGTTGGATCTTCCATCCATAAACTATCTAGTCTTTTATTTCTTTCAGGATCCATTCCAGCATTTCCATCTGAAAAAATCTTCCAGCAGTTCCAATTTCTTTCCTGGTTTCCACAGTGAATATCCCAGAACTGAAGCCATACCTATCTCTGCCCTGACAGGGAGTAAGATGCTGAAACATGAGCTCAGCCATATGGAACAGAAGTGAAACATGATATTGATGGAGGTCACTTGTGTAATGAAGGAAAGAAAGTGCTGAGACAGTGAATATTTTTTGTTTGTTTTTATCCATGCTAAGCTCCTGAATGGCTCAATGAGAAAGATTTGTAGTGTATTTCAGTGCAAAAAGACACACAGTGTTGGAAATTGGCTTTTATAAATGTCACTGGAAAAGGAACATTCTGCTCATTAAGAGTATGCATAACAAGATTCTGCTCTAAGCAGAAGCTCCCATACTGTTCTGTTTTCCTGCTTTCTCATTTTTTCTTTCCCCCTTTTTCTATTTTTTTATTAATATTTTTAATATGTGTTCTCCTGGCAAGACTTAGCAGATCAAGTGAGATTTACTAGCACTAGAGGAATAATGTTAGCTGAAACAAATGTATAATATCCTGTAGTACATTATCTGGTACTAAAGTTTTTGTTCTTTTCAGAGCACCACACTTGGGCCTTTGCATCATTATTCTCCTCAGTACGAGGAAGGCTAAGACAAAGATGGTGATGAGATGGAAAGTACTCTATTACAGCAGTAGCAGAATATCCAAAGGTAGTGGTGTGTGGCTGGTGGGTTCAAAGAGGTGTTCAGGGGAAAGGGTTGAAGGGCAGGATGCTGAGACCCTGAATCAGGAGACAGAAACTGATATAAGGTGAGGATTGTCAAAAGTTCAAGCATTTTTAGCATTCCTTTTATGTTATTTCTCATTATGGGGACAGAGTGACTTCAAAAAATCATATTGATTACAATTTAAATGGCCATATTTATCATGGAATGAGGAGCATTTCTCAGAAATGGGAAAATTAAAAGTATATATAGCAATCAATCAAATGCTAGTGTTAACTGTGTTAGCTTCCTGTTTCAGAGACCAAATACTGGGAAAAACCTTGTAACATGTATGAAACATATTCACTGATAGAACAGTCTGTGAGTTTTAGTAGTTCATCCTATGCTTTGTTTTAGTTCACAATTTTAAATAAAGATCAGAAATAGCAGCTTCATAAGAGAGCTCTATGGGAGTAGGTTTATATGTTAATTTATGAAATTATCCATGAATAATTTAGAACAAACATTAGATTAGAGAAGTGGCACTCTATCTTCTAATAATAAAATTAAAGAAAAATTAAGAAACAGGTAAGTTTATTTCTTGAACCAGCAAAGCAATATTTGCCTGATGGATTAGTCCTATTTAATCAGAACAGTGAGCAGCTGGATAAATCCTAGCTAGGAGAATATTAGATCATTTGTTAGCCCTTCAGCCAATTACAGCTACAGCTGCTCTGTGCTATCTTTTTCTTCTCATCAGTGAGCTGCTTTTTTTTTCCTGGAAAACACTAGATGATGAGCCTTCAATAGATGAGGATGTAGGGCAGAGAGAGATCTAACAGCATCAGGGTGCTGGTGGATTAACCATCACCAACAGAGAGTGTCACTGAAACTAGTTTGTGGAACTGGAGAGCTGCAGGACCAGGATCCAGTCCTGACTTGGCAAGAAGACAGCTGAAATGCCTTTTTTTAATCTGCCTAAGGAAGTTTTTTTTCTTCTACTACTTAGTTCGTGGGGTTTTATTTTTTTATTATCATTTTCATTTAGGCTGTCATTGTAGTGTAATGTTTGTGCTGAGAAGTTTTCTTTTGGGTTTGGGGTTTTTTTTAATTGTTTTTATTTTGTTAAAAAGCAAGCAAGCCCAGGTGAGAAAATAGCTGAAAAATCTTGTCAGTGCTCCTGAAAGTGAGGGTGAGTGTCTTCATCCCAAAGAGCTGGCCAATGTCATGTCATCACAGAACCTCTCTCCATTATTTTTCAGCAGTCTCAGGAGTCTGGAGAAGTCTCATTTGTCTGGAAGCTGGCAAATGTTGTCCCAGTTTTCAAGAAAAATAAAGAGAAAGGCCTTGGTAATTACAGGCCCATCCATCTCACTTCAGTGATTAGTAAAATTATGGAAAAGGTTATTCTGGGAGTTACTGAAAAGCACTTGAGAGACAACACAGTCCTTAGTTATGGCCAGCACAGGTTCACAAGGGTAAAATCCTGCTTAACAAACTTAATTCCCCTTTATGACAAGGTCACCCATCTAGTTGACCAAGGGGAGATGTGGGGGCTTGTGGTTTTATCAAAGCTGTTGATACTGTCTGTCACAGTATCCTTCTGGATAATCTGTCTAGCACACAGCTGGATAAACATCATGGAATTGGTGAGCAACTGGCTCACAGGCTGGGCACAAAGGATTATAGTATATGGGGTCACATCAGACTGGTGACCCCATATATTATAGTCAATAACCCCATATACTATAGTCAATAGTGGTATTCTCCTGGGCTCCTTCTCAGAGCCAGTGCTCTTTAGTGTTTTTATAAATGATCTGGGTGCAAGAATTTAATGTACATTAAGTAAGTTTGCACTAAATTAGGAGGAGCTGTGGGATAGAGGCCTTGCAATGATATCTGGATAGACTCAAGAGCTGGGCAGTCACCAACTGCATGGAATTTAACAAGAGCTAGTGTTGGATTATTCAGCTGGGACAAAGTAACCCTTGTTACACCCACAAATTGGGAAGCAAGAAGTTGAAGACTGGCTCCATGGAAAGGGAGGGGGTTCCTGGTCCATGGCAAGTTGAAGATGAGCCAGCAGTGCCCTGGCAGCCAAGAGGGCCAACCCTGTCCTGGGGGGCAACAGGCACAGCATGGCCAGCCAGGCAAAGAGGGGATTGTCCTGCTCTGCTCTGAGCTAGGGCAGCCTCACCTTAAGTGCTGGGCTCATTGTCAGGAGCCACAATATAAAATAGACAATGAGTTGTTAGAGCATGTCCAGAGAAGGGTGACCAAGATGGCAAAATGTCTTGAGGATAAGACAGAACCACAGAATCAACCAGGTTAGAAAAGACCTCTGAGATCTCTGAGTCCAACCTATGAAAAAACACTGCCTTTTTAACTAGACCATGGCATGAAGTGCACATCCAGTCTTTTCTTAAACACCTCCAGGGATGGTGACTCCACCACTTCTCTGGGCAGCCCATTCCAATGCCCATGCACTCTTACTGTGAAGAACTTCTTCCTAAAGCTGTAATACCAGTGGCTGAGGCTACTTGTTTTGTTCCACTTGGAGAAGGGAAAGCTAAAGGGTGGCCTGCTAATAGTCTTCAACTTCTCCAAGGAGAACAGCAGAGGCAGAGGTGCTGATTCACTCGGAAATGGAAATGGAAATGGACAATGCATGTGGAAAAGTTCAGGCTGAACTTTAGATAAAGTTTCTTCACTGACGGGGTGATCAGTGACTGGAAAAGGAAGGTCATGCCACCTAGCCTGTCAGAGTTCAAGGAGCATGCCAGTGATGCCCTTAGCCACATGCTTTAGTTCTAGTTGGTCCTGCTTGGAGAAGGGACTTAATGCTCCTTATGGCTCTCTTTCAACTAGAGATACTCTATAATTCTGTGAAATGTTTGGATCATGTCATGTGAGCTAAATTTTGGGTTTTAAGCAGTCGGGCAAGGTCGGGTTCTGTTTCTTTAGTGCACTATAGAGGAAAGAGAGAGGTATTTTGGTACCCAAAAGCTTGGTCAGACATGTTTTGTACCCTCTCTGCTTCATCTGTGGCTTGCAGGGAGCTACAGTTGGTAGCACAAGACTGAACTACAGCTTTGTAGCAGCTAGCAACATTTGGAGTTCAGGGGACTTTCAGTGGCAAATTATACCTTGCATTTTATTGACTAGTTCTGTCTCAAACAGCAGCTTTGTGCTGCAGTGCATCCCCAGGTTACTCCATGAGGCAATAACAGTATGTGCTCTTTCTTGCACACATTAATTTGAAATTATATTTACACAATGCATGAATGTGAATCAATTGAAGCTTGGCATTCTTATTTCAGGGTAGGAATAGCTGGTCAATATGAGCTGATATTATTGACTGGCCTGTTTATGTGTCTGTTATGCAAGCCACACAGGTAATGAATATCAATATACAAGAGTCTGCTGAAATGCTTTTCAGTCAAAATCATGGAGGCTGAACATGGAAGGCAGTCTCCTGTGTTGGAAAGCAGTCGCTCATATTTTGGTACAATAGATTCATCTGTAATCTAAAGTATACATAAAAGAAGAAATGTGAAATACTCTATCTTAAAGGGAAAACATGAACATATGTTTCACAGTACACTTCTGACATGTGGTGTCTCACACTCCAGAGAGTTTTTTTTAACATCGGATGCAGAGCTGGTGTTACAGCTATGCAGTTTCCACAAGGAAGCACAACAGAGCCTCTTTTCTAGCTAAACTCTACCATCTTGCTCTCCCACCTTCTCCAAATTTGACAGACAGACCTTCTCCTGCCTGTCTTCAGTGGTCTGAGATCCTAAGCACTTGCTCTGATTCTTGTCTTTAAATCTTGATCTAATCAGGTACATGTTTCAAGGAGACGATTAGGATTGAATAGCAATTAGGAATGGATAATATGCCATTATTGTAAATCAGGATTACTAAGCATTTACATCATTTTAATGACAGTATTTGTAGAAGAAGAGACCAAACCAATGACTAGTAAGGGAAAATTAAGATTAATCATAAGCCAATTGTTGGCTTTGTAACATGGCCCCTGTAGCAATCATGGGTCCATCTGGGCTGTCTCAGGAGCAGAACAGGGACTGAGCTGTGACTCTGGGAGCTGTGATATGCTCCCTGAGACCTGACATAGAAGGATTAGTTGATGCTTCCTGACTAATAGCAGATTGACTGGGCTGACTGGTGTGCTGCGGATGACTGCAGCAGAGGCACCAAGTCTATTGTTTGTAATTTAAAAACCTCTCTGTTTCTCTTCTCTTATTTTGCTAATAGTCTGTAAATATGTCTATACATGTCCCAAGCAGATGTGAGCTCACTTCACTGATGACAGCTACGGCCTTACTTGAAGCTCCATAGCCATGCTAATTAATCAGCCACGTACAGCAACAACAAAAAAACTGGTTATCAGCAAGGCTTATTAGCTTGGGCCCAGCTTTATGCAGGCATGGCTGTCTAGCTTTCATTCAGAGCTCTCCTGTTTCTAGCTAACTCCAAGGGTGGGCAGAATATGATAACGACAGTACATAAAATGACATGCAGGCATGGCTCAGTTCCTCAGGATTTTAGAAACATGAGATTCTTTTAACACTTCAATTTGAGAGTGGGTAATAAAGTCAAAAGGAAGCAAACAGAATCAACTGTCACTTTTTAGAATGGGATTCCTCCAAGAAAAGGTCTGTGGTTTATATTTTTGGGTTCTTCATATGAAATCAGTTATCCACATGCTGTCACTCCTTTGGAATGTGGGATGGCATTTTATGGTCATGCAATGAACTTCCCATTGCTCACAAATGGCGAGGGTAACATAGTTCCAAGCACAGGGTACCAAGAAATTTTTATGTCTTGGTAGCAATATGTGAAGAATAATAATGAAGTGTTATACACACACTAAGCTACAAGTGGCTCTAGCACAGTTTATATGGGAAAATAAGAACCACCTCCTTGGGAAAAAAAGCTTTTGCTTCCATCCACATGGGGATAGAACCTTGCCTCTGTGAAGCTTTGCTGGGTATGCTGACATAAGGGCTAACAGCCTTCACTTTTGTCTCTCATAAATAAATGAAGTTAGAAATGCAGAATGGTGGTGTGAATAGCTAAATTCATATACATGAGCATTAATATTGTTCCACATTGCTTATGTTGTTATTAATCCTTTCTGGAAGATTAAGGACCAGGAATTGTGGGGTTTAATCAATGTGCTATGATGGACCTGAAGAATGTTTTAAAAAATTGTAACTTTCTGGAACAATCCTATTGTAGAATTATTAAATATACTTTTGCCTTATCAGGCCTATAAAGAATTATTAAATGTTGAGGTTTTTAATCTTTCTTGTGGAAAAAGGAATTGCTCATCTTCAAGCTGGGTAGTTTAGGGGCTATTTTTTTGTTCGTTTGTTTTGAGTGAGGTAGTATTCCAGTTAGTGGAAGACTTTTACAGTGATTAGTTAACCTATACCAAATACATTTCTTTGTTTACCACAACCAAACTCTATCTGTATGTAAAAACAAATCATCTGGAGTGATCCCATATGAAAGGTGTTGTCTATTGAGACAAAATCACTTCCTATGGGCTTTATGTAGTTGGACCATATTACACCCAGGATGACCTCATTAGATACCGCACAATTATTACAGCAATCTGGGGTATTTTTTTTTTTCCAAGAGGTAACCCTATAAATATTCTAGATGACATTTCATTAGAAAACAGTGCTAAGTTTTAAGCCATGACCCTCTCAAAGCACCAAACCAATAAGGAAGTTGTTATCAAAATTTTTCTAACATTCCACCTTCTCTTCCTTCTCCTTCTCCTATGCCTTCTCTTCCTCCTACATCTTCTCCTTTTCTTTATTTTTCTGACCCAAGTTTTCAGGTGACGATTTGGAAGACTTTATTTGTGTGTTTCAAATCATTTGGCATTTGTTGTACAGAGTGGAGTCACCCAAGAATCTAACAAGAGAGGAAAAAGGTGGCTGATGGCCTTTGGTAAAAAAGAAAATGTGAATTGGTAGGTTAAATTCAGAATGCATCAATTCTGCCACTGGCCCAACAGAAAGAAATATTTGACACAGCACTTACTCAGATGACAGCCTATTTGGGAAAAGAATCATGGTAAGCCGTTCAATCTTACTATGAATAAAGCCACAGTCACAAGGCACATTTTATTTTTGATCACTTGGCTTAAAAAAGAAAGGTATGCCACTGTATACCAATTAATGCTCCTATTTTTGCAGAAGATTCAGACTTACAGTTGTCTAAAACCTGTATTTCCACTGCTTGGATATTCAAGGAATATGAGCTGCTTTCTTCAAGCTGGCAGTCCCCCAAGAGTCAGCAGTTGGAACTCTGAATAGAAGAAACAGACTTGGATTTTTCTTGGTATCCTCATGTGTTTAGCTCATCTCTGTCATGTTTACCTCGTGCAGATTGTGGTGAAGACAGTTGCTGCTCACGTGTGTGTTGCTTTTTTCCCCCATGCATGCAATGTGTGCACAGGAAGAGTTTTGGAGAGCAGGTGGGGATGACACAACCATGTGTTACAAGTATATTCATAGATTATGGAGCCAAGAAGGAGTGCTGCAACTGTCTAATCTGACTTCTTACATCATGTTCTTCTGTGCATGTGTAAAATTGTTTGAAAGGAAGCATCCCATTTTGATTGAAGCATTTATTTTATTAGCTATGTTATTCAGTAGTCCTCAATACCAAGGACCTAATTTCGCCTGAGGTAATAAAATCCTTATGTGTTGAAGCAGGAGGGAGGTGTTGGGGTGTTGAATCATAAAAAAAAATGGGCACACCACCAATGACTAGATTCCTCTCCAGGCCCATTTTGTTGGTTTGAAAGCAAAATCAGTGAGAGACTCCAAGTCAGAAGTACAATTTAATAAGAGAAAGAAGAAAATAAGTAAAATAAAGTAAAATAAAATAAATTCAATAGTAGAAAATACT